>JAJLWZ010000025.1:0-174210 GCA_030571035.1 Yamadazyma buinensis | reverse complement strand
TAATTTGTTTCAACTCTTTAAAAACAAAGCCTCTAAGTACATAGTCTCATATCTTTAAAGAACAAAAAGTTTACAACCAAAAATAGTTGAATAGTTGCAAAATTGTTCCAAAATTGTTGCAAATTTATTCGACCAAAATAGGACTTGTAAATATGTATAAAAATTCAATATCTTTCTTGATTAAGAGTAACAACTAATCTTAAATAACGAAAACTATTAGAAGTGCAGAGAAGAAATTGAAACATTATGTTAAATGGGGGTCTTTTATCTGAAACAGTAAATTATGATACAGCCTTAATTGATGATGTTATAGAATGTTTAAAATATACAACTACATTAGCAGAAAGCTTAGAATGGTAGAATTTTTTATTTAGATGAAGATGGAATTGCTTCAGTTGATGGACGTAGTGGGTATAATTCAAATGTTAGAATCACTTTAATTAAAGATTATAAAATTGATGAATACCTTGAATTGATTAAATCCTTAGAGAGAATAATTGACTTATAGAATTTGTGTTGTACTGTAAACTGTTTTTATGCCTATTAACATTGAAGGTTTATTGACATTGTTGTAAAGTATACAGAAAAAATTGTTAACACTCATCCTAACTAACCAGCGAGTCAGACCACATAACTATTACTACAAGGATAAACGTGAATGTAACTGATGTAATGTATAATTTGTAAAAAATGTACTCTATATTCCTATATTCCTGTAACATTTCAATTATTTGTGGACTAATTGGCTGAGTTACTGTTTACCTATAGCATTTTCATGTAATATAACCACATGGAACTATTGTTACACTCGTCTCAGACAACAATAGTCTAGAATTGAATGATTCCTTAATTCCACAATTCTTGAGAGCTTAATTAATGTATCATGTAGCCTGATAACTTTCCGCCACTTACCTCCTTACACACTTTTTTTAGAGATTCCAGAATGATTATAAACAATTGAAACTTACCTCTATTTCATAATTCCATACTAACCTAAACCTTCTGCTCAATCAAATCTCTTTTACTTAATTTAACTAAATCATTGACGCTACTACAAAGGCACTGAAAATTAATACATTCGCAAATTCTTCATGAAGAGGTGTTTATCATTTAAGAGGTTTTATAGCTTCGATCAAGCCTCAGTGTTAGGGAAATATCCTATAGGACTCAATTACCATGGATTTAGAATAGATGAAGTTAAACCAATCCCTGAATTTTCAATAGTCGCTGTGAAATTAACACATTTAAAATCTGGTAGTCAACATTTACATTTAGATGCACCAAATGATAGAAATAATGTATTTTCTATAGCTTTTAAAACAAATCCTCCCGATGCTACTGGTGTTCCACATATCTTGGAACATACTACATTATGTGGATCATATAAGTACCCTGTTCGTGACCCATTTTTCAAAATGTTGAATAGATCATTAAGTAATTTTATGAATGCAATGACTGGTCATGATTATACTTTCTTCCCATTTTCAACTACAAATGCAAAAGATTTTGAAAATTTAATGGATGTTTATTTATCATCTGTTTTTGAACCATTATTAACTTACGAAGATTTCACTCAAGAAGGTTGGAGAATTGAAAATGAAGTTACTCATGATATTAATTCACCTTTAATTTTTAAAGGTGTTGTTTATAATGAAATGAAAGGTCAATATTCTAATTCTGGATATTATTTTTATATTAAATATTTGGAATCAATTTATTCATCATTAAATAATTCTGGTGGTGATCCAAAAAAAATTACAAATTTAGAATACGAAGATTTAATTGATTTCCATCAATCTTGTTATCATCCATCAAATGCTAAAACTTTTACTTATGGTTCATTACCAATGACTAATCATTTACAAAAATTAAGTGAAGCATTCAATACTTTTGGATCTAGAAAGAATAATAATATTATCAAAACTCCAAATTTAGAAAATTGGAATGATAAAGAAATTTCACTTAGTGGACCATTTGATGTTATGAGTAACAAATCCATCGATGAACAAATCCAATCATCTATAACTTGGTATTTAGGTAATCCTTTAGAATCAGATAAACAATATGAAATTTTCAAATGGAAAATTCTTAATTCTTTATTATGTGATGGTCATAGTTCACCATTCTATCAAGAATTAATTGAAAAAGAATATGGTGATGATTTTTCAGTTAATGCTGGCTTGGATACCACTACCGCATTATTATCTTTCACTATTGGTTTAACTAATTTAACAAAGGCTAAAGTTGAAGGATTGCCAGATAAGATTAACGATATTTTAAAATCAAAAATTATACCTGAATTCCAATCCGAAAATGTTGTTTATAAACAAAGAGTTGATGCGATCTTACATCAATTAGAATTGAGTTTTAAGAAACATAAACCTGATTTTGGGTTAGGTTTATTAAATTCTGTGGTTTCAACTTGGATTAATAATGTCGATCCTATCAAGACATTACAAGTTGAAAGAATTTTACAACAATTTAAAGATGAATATAATAAAGATGGGTTATTGATGTTTGAGAAAATGTTGAATTCATCATTATTATCTGATCAAACCAAGACTTTTAAATTCACAATGACTCCAGATGAAAATTTCAGTAGGAAATTAGTAGAGGAAGAAACAGAAAGATTAAATGAAAAGACAAAATATTTAAATGACGAAGATAAACAAATCATTTTAGAAAGATCTAAAAATCTTTTAGCCAAGCAACAAACAGAGGAAGATATTTCAGTTTTACCAACTTTAACCCTTTATGATATTCCAAGAACTGGTGAATTTTATAATTTACAATTCAGTGAGGTTAATGATAAGAAACTTCAAAAAAGAGTTGTTGACACCAATGGTTTAATTTATGCTACCGCTGCTAAAGATATTTCATATTTACCAAGTAGATTTTACCCGTATATGCCATTATTCTTTTCTTGTTTAACTAATTTAGCAGGTACCACTGAAACTTCAATTATTGATTTAGAATCTAAGATTCAAAAATCTACTGGAGGGGTTAATTTTTCATTAAGTAATAAAACCAGTCCATTCGATATTAATACTACCCATTTAAAATTAATTATATCTGGTATGTCATTATCACAAAATTCCAATAAGATATATGAATTATGGGATGAAATTTTAACTGGAACTAAATTCACCAATGATGCTGATGTAGTGGATAAATTAAATACATTGATTAAAAACTTGGGACAAAATCAAATGGATTCAATTGCTGAACGTGGTCATTCTTACGCTAGTTCTTTCACTAATTCTCAATTGACTGTTAGTAAAAATATTAGAAATATCACTGGTGGACTTGGACAAGTTGAATTTATCATGAAATTAAATAAAGATTTGGAAAATGGTGGTAAACAATTTTTAATTGATGAAGTTTTACCAATTTTAAAAGAAATTCAAAATTATTTAGTGGAAGGAGTTGTTGAATCAAATAAAGGGTTTGAATATAATTTAATTGGTGATTTAAAAACTATCAATGAAAATGAATTATTAATTAAAAAATTCGATGATAAATTCATTAATAAAAGTTATAAAAATGAATTATCTGATTTTATTAATAATTTTAATAATAATCCAATTAAAAAATCACAAACATTATTTAATTTACCATTCCAAATTGGTTATTCAAGTTTAGGTAAACTTGGAAGTGAATATACTAGTAAAGATGGTGCAGCATTACAAGTTTTATCACAATTATTGAGTTTCAAACATTTACATTCAGTTATTAGAGAAAGTAATGGGGCTTATGGAGGTGGGTTAAATTGTGATGGATTAGGTGGTACATTAAATTACTATTCTTATAGAGATCCAAATCCATTAAAATCAATTGAATCATTTAAAAAATCTTATGCTATTGCATTAGACAAAATTAATTCAAATTGGGATTTTAAAGATTTACAAGAAGCTAAATTATCTATCTTTCAAAGTGTTGATGCTCCTTCAAATATCAATCAACAAGGTTTATCCAATTTTATTGAAGGTATAACTGATGAAATGAGACAAGAAAGAAGAGAGAAATTTTTAGATATCACAAATGAAGATTTGAAGAATGTTACTGAAAAGTATTTGATCGGTGGTGATAAAGAGATTGTCACAGTTATTGGTGATAATGAAAAACTTTCAGTGACTAGTGATTGGGAAGTCAAATCTTATAATTAGGCCTTATGAAAACTTATTAGACTTTATAAAAAGTACTTACATTAGAAAATTCTTGTACATAGTAGGTGTAAATATACATATTAAAAAATTATAAACTCTTATATAAATTAGTTGTGGCATATGGTTATTATATACAAGTTAAACGTTAAAACATTAAAACCACAAATATATCTATTCTATAGATTCTTTGATTTCACCCATAAATTTCATTCGTTCATTATAGTGGTTTTCTTCTTCTCTTCCTTCCTATTCCTCATTATCTTCCTAATTCAATCTCTTTAAGATTATAATTGAACTCTATGACTTCTTGTAAAATCTCTTGGAATTTGGACTTGAATCTTTCTCTTTCTAGCTTCAGTGAATAAACAATGTCTTCTAGCTCTTGGATCATATAATATTAAGTCTAACTTTGGGGCCTTTCTAGGTACTTTGAACCACTTTTCGTACCCAGTTTTGGCGGCACTGACCATTCTAATCATTGTAAAAGCTGTCTTTTCCTTTGCCATTTTTGTTATTACTTTAAAATTTTCACTGATTTAATTTTCTCATTGGTAAAAACTTTTAAAAATCTCAAAAATCTGAAAAATTCGTTACAAATCGTAGACTTCCCAATTGGGTAATGTCCTGGCACTAAAGTCTCGCAAGTGCTGTGAGGTCTCTTGGTGTACGGATCTCTCATTACCTTTTTTTAGAAATTTATTCGTGATTCCTAAAGAGTGAACGCGGTGAAAAATTCTGGACGCCAGATCATAAACATGCTTTTGATTAATTTATTCATATTAATCTTTATTTCATTAGTTAATGGTTTAAACCTTGATATCTTAGCCAAAAACCCTGGTGAACCAGTATGTATCAGAGATTTTGCAAGTGAAGAACAATTGGTTGTTGTAAATATTAAAACTGATGGTAGAATAGGTGATGGACAAAAATTAAATGTTATTGTAGTTGATTCACTTGGAAATGAACTTCGTAAAAAAAATGATATTAGTAAATCAGTTAAGATTACATTCACAAGTTTCCATAATGCTGCATTTGATGTTTGTTTTACAAATATTTTAGAATCAAGTGATAGATATTCTTCATTATCAAGACAAGTTGAATTAGATATTGAAAGTGGTGCAGCTGCAAGAGATTGGAATTCAATTCAAGCTGCTGAAAAATTAAAACCTAATGAAGTTGAATTACGTAGAATTGAAGAAATGACTGCTGAAATTGCAACTGAATTACAATATTTAAAAAGAAGAGAAGAAAGAATGAGAGATACAAATGAATCAACAAATTCAAGAGTTAAATATTTTTCAGTTATAGTTATAATTTCTTTAGTTGGTTTAGGTGCTTGGCAAATCCAATATTTAAGACATTATTTTAAAGTTAAACATATTATTTAAATTTAACGGAGCCTTCATTGAAGAATATATTTTTCTTTAAAAAAGAAATAAATAAATAAATAAATAAAAGACTCGTCAGAAATACACAAAAGAGTCACATATCAAAATAATACCATATCGCATAGTTTACATATATATATATATGTATTCTATATATAAATATCACTAAATCTATTTTACAAATACTATCTTTACATATATTATTTTTCTAATCTCTCATATTTTCTTAATTTAATTAGTAAATCATCATAATAACTTATTTTATAATCTAAAAATTGTTTATTATACAATTTAAAATCATCAACTACCTGTTGAAGTTTAATTGAAAGTTTTTGCACGAATTTATAAAGATCTTTTCTCGTATATAATTCTTTCTCTTCTGGACTTTGATTCGTAAATGCCCAAACTGATATAACTTCAATAAATTTACATGTTAAGAAAATACTCATGTCCCATTCATCAGTTGAATCAGGGGTTATAAGTGTTGCTTCACAAGAATCGACACTTAAATCTAAGTTTGATGAAAATACTTCTAATGAACTGGTTAAGAAATAATTAATATCAAAATCTCCATGATGATGCACTTCTGAAACATAATATAATAACTTATAATTTAAATCATATTCAAATGTGTTCCCAAATGATGGACTTATGAATGAAAGAATAAGTAAGAAAAATTCCATACCATAAACGGAACAAGTCTTTATTGTTTCTTCAGTCATACAATCAAAGAAAACTCTTATAATTTCAAATGATTGAGATAATAATTTCCTACCAATATGCTTTAATAAACTAGCAGTACTTTGTTGATCTAATGAAGTAAGATCTTCGATATGAGAATGATTTAAATCCATATACTGTCTAGTTATCGAATCTGAAGAATAGAATGTTGATACTTTGTAAACATCAAATAAAATCCTGTATCTTAATTTAAAAGAATCTATTTGATCTTTATTCAATCTTATTTGGGAGCTAACATATACATCATCAACTAATGGTCTTTCTCTGAGATAACATGGATTCCTATTCACACCAGATATTAGTCCATGGAAACAACTTTCAACAATATCAATATAACAGTCACCACCTATTGGGTAATTTAAAAATGAGTATAATAAATTCCCATCATCAGCTAGCAGTTTCTTTAAATTTAAATCTGATGTATCAAATTCTCCGTAAACATCATCTTCTTTATCTTCTTTAATTGATGGTTTAAGTCTGTCCTTGAAAGGCTCAATGAATTGAGTTAAATCTAATTCGAATAATTCAAATAGCCAATTCACAAATTCTTTATAATTTAAATACGATCTATGGAAAATTTCCATATAATCATCCAGTAATTTTGAGTTCACTTTGGATTGTTTGGCACACCAGAACATCCATTCTATAAGATTTAGTAGTGTATATCCATTATTGGAGCTGGGGCTTAATTTATAAGTTATTAAAAAATCATCGAAAAGTCGGGTGTTATTGATCAATCTTGGAGTTTGTAAATTAACTTTTTTAGATTTTGGTTTTGTAACATTCCCTAATTTATCCATAAATTCTTCAATATGATCCCAATCGTCTGCCAACGATGTTACATTTTCCACTTTTGGTCTTTCTCTACGTGCTTCTAAAAGTGTATCTTCCTCTTCTGAATCACTTATTAATGATACAACACTATCATTCACAGCGGCTTTCTTCTTCTTTTTGTTTCGTTTATCAGGCAGGACCAAGAACAGATGACATATGATTTTAAGTTCAATGAATAATTCAGATTGTGCTATTGATTTACTAGTTTCGAATTGATCTGATAAACTTTCCAAGTACCTATGTAACACCATATTTGCACGATCTCTTAACGATATCATTGAAATATAATCAAACAGAACTTCACGGTCCGCTTCCATTTTAATCAATTCAAACTCATGGCCCTCTTTAGACCAGTTTATATCTGGTATCCTGCTACTTAAAGTCATTAGTAGATGTATTGAAATTATTGATGGGAAGTATTGTGCATCTTTCAATTGACATGTACTAATATGGAATAAAAGCAAATCTAGTTCCGATAAATTGGAATAGTTTCCACCTCCTAGCAAGTCGTGACTTCCTATATCATGGATCGACCTTCGTAGAATTTTATTCTCTATTTGTGGTGAAAACATTGTTCCATTAGATCAGATTTTTGATTTTTTATGAGACGCAGATAAAATGCAAGAGAGATGGGAAAGATGGGAATTATTCACGTACCCTATTTTACTTTTATTCAAGTTGGCCTAAACTGCCTAGTATACATGCAAAGTCTTTGATGTTGATATATAAACCTTCAGTGGTTTTAGAAAAATCGAAATTTTGTAGAACTCCATCAATTGTGGTGCTGCAACTTAACATATCAATTAACAAGACATCATCTAATTGACCATCTAAGTTCAACATGTTTTTAATATTCTTAAGATCTGGTAACGACAATTTGAACAGCGTTATATCTTTGGTGTTTGCGTTTTCTGGTGATGAACTTTCAACGAATAATGACCAACTTTCCTTTATTAAATAGTAATTATCTCTATATTTTAATAATCGATCGCAATATTTTATAAGTTTATCAACATCTACTATGTCCATAATATCATCTTGTGTATTTATAGCATTACTTATCGTGAAAGCGGTAAGCATTTGCAACGTGATCTCTCTTTTCTGGGACAGTGAATTGAAAACATTCGTAGTATAAAAAAACTCAATACTTTCTAGTATATCATGAGTGAAAACTTTAGGTACTTTAAGGATCTTGAATAACTTACGCATCTGGTTAAGATGGAAATCTCCAGATTCATCTTGTTCACTTATATCAGCGTATGCTTCAAGGATTTCATTCTCGTTGGACGATGCTATTTCATGGAATAAATTTGTGGTCTTCCGAACCATATCCTTTTAATGCGTATATTTCTGAGGTTAACTATCACAGAGTTTTATATTTGCAACCTGATATCAATTGTCATTCACTTCATTAGTTTACTATTACTTAGAGGATATATATAAAACAATAGAATTGAGTAACAACAGAGTATGTCATATCCATCAATTGAAACTAGCTTAGTTGATGTCACTGAAAAGTTAGATACACCTTTCACAGTCTTATTTAAACAAGAAAATGAACAACCTAGTGGTAGTTTTAAATTAAGAGGTATTGGATACTTGATCGGAAAGTCCATCGAAGAAGCTAAAATATTAAATAAAATGAATGTAGAAGTTTTTTCATCATCTGGTGGGAATGCAGGATTAGCAGCTGCTTACGCTAGTAAATTTTATAATGTCAAATGCACTGTTGTTTTACCGAAACTGTCAAAGAAACAATCAATTATAGATGATTTGGAAAAGTATGGTGCTAAAGTCTTGGTTGCTGGCGATCATTGGAGTGAAGCTGATAAGTATTTGAGAGAGGATATTATTGGGACATTAGATACTTCAATTTACCCAGTTTATTGTCATCCTTTCGATTTACCCGATGTCTGGCAAGGCCACAGTGCTATTATTGATGAAATTGATCATCAGTTGACAGAAAGTCAAGCTGAAAGAGTTAAGGGGATAATTTGTAGTGTTGGAGGTGGTGGATTATTTAATGGAATTGTTCTTGGACTTAAGAATTCAAAGAATTTAAAACATGTACCAGTATTAACGGTGGAGACTTCAGGTGTCCCATCATTTAATGAAGCTATTAAAAATGATAAAATTGTTCATTTATCACAAGTTAAAACTGTTGCTACTTCATTGGGAGCTTCTTACGTTTCTTCTAAATCATTAGAATACTATCATTCACATCCAGTTTCTAATTGTGTAATTCCTGATCTTGATTCTGTGAAAGGAACCCTTTTTTACTATGATAGATTTAGTGAAGTTGTAGAACCAGCTTGTGGAGCTTCAATTTCAATAGTTAATGAGAATAAACAATTCTTATCGAAATTTGGTGAATTGAAATCAGATGATATTATTATTGTTATTGTGTGTTGTGGAACAGTCACTACAAAACAGGACATTCCATATTACAGATCATTAGTATGAATCAATTAGACCTTGCAACTTTTAGAACTATAGAAAATTTTATAATCCGATCTCTCTTATCATATGAATTTATTCTGTCGCATTTACTGAAAAAGAATCATTAGCAACACAGTTAATATTTCTAGATTTATAGGAATAACGTGGAGATTATGAGTAAGTGGTTGAATAATTGGAGGTTGCCGAAACTGGAAACTTCTAATGTATCCAATGATCAAGTTGATGGACAATTGGAATCACAGAATATTAGTGAGGAGAGTAATGTATTACCACCAAAACCTCAAATGATAGATGAAAGAAGGAGTTTCTCATCCACATTTGTCCCAACGAATTGGTTATGGAATAGGACGACTGACCAGTTCTTGGAGGATAACGAACATGCTATCAATCAAGATGAAGATGAGGACGATGACGACGACGATGATGATGGTGAACAGTATAATGAGGATGAAGTAGATGATCACGTTTCTAGAGATAGGAAAAGAAGTTCATCGTCATGGATGTTCTGGAATAGAGAGTCATCGGCAGATGATCAGGAACTGGGTAATATGAGTTCAACTGATAATAATAACAGTAACAATAATAACAATGGTGGTAATCCGAAGAAATCGAAAAGGAGGCAATTGAGTAAAACTAAAATAGATTCAGAGGAAGATACCGAAAAGAATGAAAAAGTGGAAAAAATCGATAAAGTTGAAAAGAATGATAAACATGAGGGGCCAGGACCGGAACATCATATCAACAGGATAGTTAGTTCTACTTCATTGTTCCTACCACCACCACAAGATGGAGAAGAAAGTAATAAAGATGATGCAGTGTTATTCAAACCTCATGATAATGCTAAAGAATTCGATAAAATTAATACTCATAAGAATGAAAATTTGAAAGAGAACATCATTGTGCCTAATTGGGATACTTGTTTACAACCACATAATTCAATGGGTAATAATTTCACTTCAAAATTATTTGGATCGAGTTCAACTTCTAATGATACTTCAAATTATAAATTGGATATAACCAATTGGAGAAATTTCTTAGGTCAATTATCTTCCAAACTTGGGTTTAGTACCCAAACATTGTCTAATGTAATGGCAGATAATGAACACCAAGAAGTTGTTGAAAATTCAAATGCATCAAAGGATAAGGTGGAAAAAGAGGTTAATTTATTGTATGAGCGTACATACAAGTTATTCGGAATGTCATTAGCTAAATTACCACCTCATAAACGAGCTTGTTTACCAAGTTACAACAAATACTATACTAGAGAAAAAAGTTCTGAAGATACATATGTTTACGATCAACAAACTCAACTTGAAGACGATCAAAATGATCCAAATACAATTTCTATAACAAATGATCCAATGGGTAATCTTTTGATAAACCATAGACCTAAACATTCCAAAAAAGCTGATCATCCATTAATGAGACAAGCTGAAATTGTTAATCAAAGAAGTGGGCCTTTGAAAAAAATTAAAAGAATCTTGGTTATTGGAGTACATGGTTTTTTCCCAACTAAAATGATTAGACCACTTATTGGTGCTCCTAAGGGCACTTCTTTAAAATTTGCAAATGAAGCCGAAAAGGCAGTTATTAGATATTGTATTGAGAATGGATTACTCGATAAGGAGAATAACTCAGATATAAGTATTCAAAAAATAGCATTAGAGAAAGAAGGTAAAATATTTGATAGAGTTGAATTTTTCACAGAGATATTGAATAAATGGAAAGATGAATTAAATTCAGCTGATTTTATTTATATTGCTGCACATTCACAAGGTTGTGTAGTTTCTATAATATTATTAGCTCAATTAATTAAATTAGGGATCTTACGTGATCCATTATCTAAAAGAATTGGTATTTTAGGTATGGCAGGTATAAATAATGGGCCGTTTTATGGAGCCGATCAATCATTTTTCATGAAAGCTTATTCTGCAATTGAACATGATTCAATGATTGAATTGTTTGAATTAACTAAATTCACAAGTAAACAATCTTTATTCTATAAGGAATCAATTCAAATCATTATAAATTCCAATGTCAAGATTTGTTTTATTGGATCTATAAATGATCAGTTGGTACCATTATATTCTGCGTTAGCTTCACATATATATCATCCAAATATTTATAGGGCATGCTACATAGATCATTCATCACAAACTCCCAAATTCATATCAAAATTAGTTTCCTTATGTTGTCAATTACAAAATATGGGGCATTTCGATAATAATGTATTGAAAGAATTGAGTATTGCTTTGGCGGGTCCATTAACTGGTGGTGGTCATTCCAAACTTTATAATGATGGTAAAGTTTATGATTTAGGTATAAAATTTATATTGGATACTGATGATATAATTATCCCACCAACTGGTTACGCATCATTTTCAAAATCGGAATTACCAGTTAGATTTAGTAATGATGTCCAAGTAAATAATCAAGTTCCAAGTGATATTGATGCTGAAGAAATCGTTAAATTACCTATAAGTAATCAAGTATACATTAAAGAGTTTAACGTTAGTAAGATTGGTACAAATCCATTCATTTTACCTTGGTGTTTACGTGGATTACTTTTCAATATTGAGAAGAATTGGCCAAATAATAATAAATTGTTAAGTGTGAATGAAGGTGATGAAGTAGGTAAAACTGGGTATGATGAAATTAATGAATTATATGATACTTTTGATTCATGGAGACCAGAGACTAAGATTCTTAAAGATTTGAAGTTTAGGTTGAATGGGTTAAGAGCTAGTAAATTATAATAGATAGTTTATGGAGATCTCTTCTCTTTTATCTTTACCTTACCAACTACATAATAAATGAAAACTTCAGTCAATTCATTTTACGAGTTCATTATGCAGATTGCTCGAAACCAACAGTTTGTTTTTCTCTCAAAAAAACAATCTAACTCAATCTAAGACGTGGTTGGAAAACTGATTGAAAAAAAAAAAAAAAAATACTTCCCATCAGTAAACTTATCTTCTTAAGTATTTGGTCATGACTGAAAGTACAGTGGTTTCAACTATAGAGTCACCGAAAATTCTGAAACGAAAGGGTAAAGTTAACGCTGGATCGATAGGTGTTACTTTCTCTCCCGTGGAAAATAAATCCAAGAACCCTAGTAATCAGATGAAAGATGATGGATGGAATCAAAAGGATGAAAAGGCGTTAAGATATTTAATAGCTTATGATTTAACACTAGATTCTGTTAAGTCTATGATCCCTGATAAAAGTTTGGAGATAATCGGTAATCACATTAAAGATATCAATCCCTTATTTTGGACAAGAGGTGAAATAGTCCTTTTAGGTGATTCTTTACAATTAAATAAACGTGTAATTGTGTCAGAATTCCCATATAGAAGTGATGAAGATATTGAATCAAAGAAGCAAGAGTTGGAAAAGCTTTTATCAGAGTTGAAAGTTGATAATTCTTGGCTGGTAACTGAAATATCTATATTGATGTATCAGTTAACTTTTGATGTTACAGTGAGTGGATTATTCGAAGAACTTCCTGATAAATCAACTGATGAAATTCTTGAAGTAACCAAAGGATTGACAATAGGTTGGACAGGTATAGAACTTTTTTTCTTACAAGTTTCAAAACAAAGAAATGTGGAAATTTCAAAAATTTTTGAGGAATTACCTTTTAGATCTATTGAAGCTATTACTATCAAACTCAAAGATATTCAACCATATGATTTAACACTTGATAAGTTATTCATTGAATATCTTATGCATGTTGGATTTACAAGAGATAAATTAAGATTTGAGTTTCCAGGTATACCTAGTAGAGAACTTGTATATACAGCATTTGAATTTTTCCCTTGTAAATTACATGAATGTGAATTAAATATAATTAAAAATTGTAATAAAGAGAAGAAATCAATTAATTATATGCAAAGTTTACTCCCATTAAGATCATCAAAATATATTGAAGGTAAATTACAAATAATTAATCATTCATATAGAAGACTGTTATTTAAGAATGATGTTGATAGATTAATTTATGAATCACAATGGTTTGCATCGGAAAGTTTCGGGAAACAAGGTACATCTAGTACAAGAAGTAGTAGAAGAAAAAGACCAATTCAAGTTGTACATGAAGGTTACAAAGGTTTAGATTATGATGAATCAGCTGAACTTACATTTGAAGAATATAAGATTAAAATTCAACAAAAGCAAGAAAATGACCAAAGGAAGAGCGAAAGAGAATTAGAAAAGCAAAAATTGGCTGCTAAGAGAAGAATTGAAATGATGAATAGACCTAAAAAAGTCATGGTTAAAAAGATTACTTATGATGCAACATTAAAAGCTTTACAAGCTGATGCTGATTATTTCCAAAGTGTAACTGGGGATGGTCAATTGATTAAGGGTAATGTGAAAAGAAAACGTCAACAAACTATATTTTACGTACCCCCAACGTCAGATAGACAAATGATGAAGAGAATGATGAAGAAAACAGTTAAAAAAGTTAAAAAGGGCAAAAGAGGACCTTCTGAAGATCTGGATGATGAGAAAAGTGATTCAAGTGATGAACTGATGGATGATGATGAAGAGGAAGAGGAGGAATTGGTTAGTCCATTTGATCCTTATGATATTACTGTTGATACAGTTATACCTATGTTTGATAGACAATTATTTGTTGATGAAATTGTTAGTTTGGAACCAAGTATTCCTAAACTAGAATTTTCCTCCGATACCGAGTTAGATCCATTAATGGATCCAAGAATTCAATTTGTTGATACTATCGGAGCTAATATTATTATTGATAATTTAAAAAGGTATAAAGATTTACCTTCAAGTTTCCCTAAAGTTTCAGTGCTTGAGAATGGTAGTGAAGTGTTAAATAAAAATAACAGGATTAGAGTTAGAACATTATTATATCCACAATACACTGAATTATTCGTTTTAGGATCACCTAAGGGTGAAGAAATGAATCCAATTGCAGAAATTCAAAAATTTATTCAAATTCAATATTGTTTATATTTTTCTCATTCAAATAAATTAAAAGATTTGATATTTCAAGATTATTGTTTACCTTTAGAGAAATCTGTTGATGAAGATAATTTCAATTTATTTATGAGTGTGATTGATGGTTGGAATAAATTGATGCTTATTTTGTCACCTACTGAAGTTGATCCTTCTTTATTTGAAGAAGATATTAATCGTGAAGTTAGGCAGTATATTGTACCTCCTACAAGTGAAGTTAAAACTGAAACCACTAATGAAAGTGAAACTAAAACTAAAACTAAAACTGAAGATGATAATAAAATGGATGTAGATTCTGATATTCAAAAAGAGGAAGAAGGCAAGAAGTCAGAATTGAAACAAGAAACAAATGATAATTCAGATACTTCCAAAATCAGAGATTTAAAAACCAATTTCGAAGAATTAAACTTGGATATCTTCTTTAAAGAAGTAACCAATTTTGTTCCAAAAGAAACTACACCACTCCCTGAAACTCCAGTATCTGGAACCAACTCAAGCCAAACACCAGAAATCGAGAGTGCTAAACCTAGTTCTAGTGAAATTGAGAGTTCTAAAATTAGTGCTTCCACTGGTGGAAGTGGAGATTCAACTCTTTTCAGTGATTTAAAAGATGTAAATAATTATGAAGTTAAATTACCTACACCTGTTGAAATGGAAATAATTGGAGGAATTGAAAGACCAAAAATTTATAAGTCTAAGTTTTTCGAAGCTTTAAGAACTAAAAATACATTATCAAGATATGGAATGCACCAAATGTTACTTCGTGTTTATTCTAGAGTTGTTTCAACTAGATCATCTTTACTTAGAAGATATAAAGCTTTCACTGCTGAAGTTTATGGGGAATTATTACCTTCATTTGTTAGTGAAGTATTAACTAAAGTTGCATTCACTAGTGGTCAAAAATTTTATGATTTAGGTTCAGGAGTTGGTAATACTTCATTTCAAGCAGCTTTAGAATTTGGAGCTGGATTTAGTGGAGGATGTGAGTTAATGGAACATGCCTCAAAATTAACAGAAATTCAAACTAATGTATTATATAAACAATTAAAGATATTCGGTATGAAACCATTGAATATGGATTTTGCATTATCACAAAGTTTTGTTAAAAATGAAATAGTCCGTAAACATGTACTTGATTGTGATGTTTTAATCGTCAATAACTATTTATTCGATATGAAATTAAATTTTGAGGTTGGAAGATTGTTATATGGTATTAAACCGGGTACTAAAATCATTAGTTTAAGAAATTTTATCACTCCAAGGTATAAATCGACTGGTGATGCTACAGTTTTCGATTATTTAAGTGTTGAAAAACATGAAATGAGTGATTTCCTTTCTGTGAGTTGGACAGCTAATAAAGTACCTTATTATATTTCAACTGTTGAAAATATTATTCAACCACAATACCTCCTGTAGAATTTTGTATAATTAAAAGAAAAAGAAAATTTATTAAGAGAAAGAGTTTATGTTTCTTGATCCCTATATATTACACTATACTTCCTAAATCTATATAATCCATCCCTGATTTAAAACAATTTAACTAAGAACAACTGGTTTTCTCTTTCTCTTTTTAACTTCAGGAACTTCATCAGCTGGTCTTTTACTATTAATATCACTTGGAGCAGGTGATTCATTTTGAGTTGATGGTTCAATTGAGCCTGCTCTTGTACTTGGATTTGATCCAATTCCACTAGCTCCACCACTACCGTTTGCGATTTTCTTCTTTTTGTCGGCTTCTTTCGAAAGGGCCAGTAATAAAGTATTAACTCTTTTACCTAATTCATTTGCAGTTCTAGTCAAGATGTACCAATCATAAGTGAATAAATCACTTTTGTGAATTTCTTCCTTGATCTTTTCAGATAAATTTTCAGCGAATATACCATGTTTGTAAACTGAATACAAGATGAATCTATCTTCTAATTTTGAGTACAATCTTTTAGCGTTATTTGGAGGGTAATGAATTGTGAAATCATTGAATGGATCTTCTAAACTTTCCATCCTAAAGGCTAACATATCACCTTGATTCTTCAATTTATTCATTTGTTTCTCCATCTTATCTATTTGTTGCATGAACTTTTCATGACCTTTAATAGTTTTATATTTCTCCCAGAAAACTTTCAGATATGATTCCACTTCTTTAGGTGTCTTGGTACCGATTTCTTCAGACATTTTAGCGTACGCTGATCTACCATGTTTGGCAGTTGATTTTATGAAATTTGTGAAATCTCTCTTGGTCCAACTTTGGAAGGAATTCTCTAATAATTCATCTTTCAAAGCTTGATCTTCTTCAGTTAATGGTAAAACTTCTTTAACTTTCTTTTGTGCAATTGATCTTCTTTCCTCCCTAGATAAATCATTTTGGTATTCATCAGCCAAGAATTCATCGTCACTATCACCGAAATCTTTCAAAGAATACTTGAATCCAGTTTCTTTCTTATGTTGTAATTGCTCTCTATCCAACAAATCAATTAATTCTTGTGGGAAAAATTGGAAATCTAAAATACTATAAATTTTTGGAGCTTTTGGTCTACCATTTTGTTGTTGTTGAGCTCCTTCCACAGATGATGACTTAAAAGCTGTTCTATAGTAATTATCCACCATATAATTCTGTTCTTTCCTTTCTCTCTTGGATGGATTAATCCAACTTGATCCTAACCCATTATTCTCCTTCTTAGCGAAATTCTTACCATTCCATTCATAATTTGATGCTTGGAATGTAAAATTTTGAATATCATCTAAACCTAATTTATTAAATTTTGAATTTAAATTTGCAGTCTTTTCAGCCCCCTTTGCTAAAATTTCATCAATATCTTCATCTAATAATGATTGATTCTTTTCATCTGTCATATCAACTCTACTACTTTTCTCAAAAACATCTTTAGCACCATGTTGAATCATACCTAATAAATCCTCATTAGTATTCCCAACAGTATTATTTTGTAATTGTTGTCTACCTTGTTGAATAACTAATTGATCTAATCTTAATTTTTGTGCAGCTCTTTCAAGAACTTTCTCTTCAATTGCATTTTCAGTAATAAATCTATAAACTTTAACTTGTTTCTTTTGACCAATTCTATGAGCTCTATCCATAGCTTGTAAATCGGCTTGTGGATTCCAATCACTATCAAACAAGATAACTATATCTGCAGTTGTTAAATTAATACCTAACCCACCAGCTCTAGTAGTTAATAAGAATAAAAATTTATCCAGGTCAGGTGCATTATAATCATCAATTCCAGCAACTCTATCTTCATGAGATGTTGAACCATCAATTCTACAATATGAGAAATCTCTCAAGAAACAATAATCTTCCATTATATCCAAAACTCTTGACATTTGAGAAAATATAAGAACTCTTGAACCTTCCTTTTGGAATTTTTTTAATAATTTATCTAAAACAATCATTTTACCAGAATTATAAACTAAATGTTCATCATTTGTATAAGGCGGACCAGGTTCAGCTCCATCAAAAAGGTAAGGATGATTACAACATTTTCTTAATTGCATTACAATATTTAATAATCTTGTTTTCCCCTCCCTTTTCCCAATGGCTCCATTAACTGCATCAATATCTTTTTCTAATAATCTTCTATACCATTCATTTTGCATATTACTCATTTTAATATATAAATTAGTTTCAATTTTAGGTAATAAAGATTTTTCAACATCTGCTTTAACTCTTCTTAAAATAAATGGTGATAGAATTTGATGTAATTGTTCAATTACTTTATTTTGTTTTTCTTCTTTATCTTCTTCTGATTCTTCTCCATCTTCTGGATTCCCATTACTCTTATTATTACTATCAAACCATTCATCAAACATTTCAGAATCTCCGAAAACATCAGGTAAAAGGAAATTTAAAAGTGCCCATAATTCATGTAAATTGTTTTGTAACGGAGTACCAGTAATTAATAATCTATTTCTTGAATAAAATAATCTAATAATTTGAGATAATGAAGAATCTTCATTTTTAATTCTATGAGCTTCATCAACTATAATATATTCCCATTTAAATTTTTTTAATTGTGATTTTTCTCTAATAATCATTTCAAATGATGTAATTAAAACGTCAAATTTACAAGTTAATAATTGATTATGTATTATATCATTTCTTTCATCTTTATTACCCTGTAAAACAACAACATTAACATCAGGCGTCCATTTAGCAAATTCTCTTCTCCAATTATCTAAAGTTGACTTGGGGACAATAACTATAAATGGACCATCAATTTGTTTAATATATCTTAAATAACCTAAAAATGAAATAGTTTGTAAAGTTTTACCAAGACCCATTTCATCAGCCAATATACCACTTAATCTATTTTCATATAATGAAATTAACCAATTTAATCCATCAACTTGATAATCTCTTAATTTTCCTTCTTGAACATAATTTGGAGATTCAGTTAAAACAGTTTGTTGTTCTGATTCATCACCAATATGTTCTTCTTCTAACATTAATTCAGCATCTTCTTCCTTTTCAGTTTTTCTTCTTTTACTTACCTTTTTCTTAGATTTTGTTTTAGATTCTGTGAATGAATGTTGTTTATCAATTGTTTGAATTAACTTTTTAAATTCTTTATCCTTTGATGCATTTAAATCAATAAAATGACGAAATAAAGGTGATAAACCTAATAAGTATTTAAACCTTCTAGTTGAATCATCAGTATCTTTCTTTTTAGCAGTTTGAGCATCTGTAGATAAGATATATCTTGATTTTCTTTGTTCAAATGATTCAACATCAGATTTAGTGATAGCTTTAGCTTTTGAATTTGTTATTTTTCTAGTCATCGAGAGTCTCTTGAATATATATAATTCCTATGTGTGTATCTTTTCTTTGGAAAATATGAATATATATATATATATATATATAATATATATGGATCCTTTTCCTTATTCTACTATCTATCACCCCGCTCCTTGTTGAATGCTACTCTCACCTTTCTTAAAAACGTTGGAAGATCAGTCACCAAAAAAAAAAATGTTTTGGATAATCAACAACACAAAAAATAAATTCGTTTTATGTGGTACTGTCTGGAAGAAACGATGTAGGTTTAAAAAGTGTAGTGTTTATCTCTGAAAATCCAATAAAATAAAATAATCACCACTAAAACCTGTTTACAATGACTGATAATCTTTGATTTAAATCGATATAAAGAAAATTATAAAATGATTTCAATATATAAATATAATAATACCCCCTTATAAAAGAAAAATTTTGAAATTCTGGGAGTTTTTAGGGTTTCCTCATATTCTCATAAATTTTTACAGTTTCAGGGTAACAATTTGAAACGAGTGAAATTACCGCATTCGGTAACTGGTAAATTTTTTATGAAAATACCAAAAGTTGCACATTGCACTGCACAGAATTTTGCGAAAATGAGACGTGTAATAAAAATGATGAGATTGGTGAGTTTTGTTTAAAATGAGATAAATTATTAAATTATTATCAATTTTTAACCATTTTTAACACAATTAATCTCTATAGAAACGTCTTTTAAAGAATAATTCATTATGGTACACTGTTGTGGTACACTATTACGAAGGACGGGAACAAATAATCAAAAACTTTTTATCTGTCCAAAGATCTTTTACTATACACTAAACACAAAGGGGGATCTAAAATATACTATTTCCTTCTACGATCGACCAATCTATTGGATCTCTTTTATTCTCTTCCAACCATTCATTACACTTCTTAAAACATTCCAGTGTGAAAAATCCCTTTGCAGCCAGGAAAGGTGATGGATGGAAAGTCTTTAACACTAAAAATTGACCCTTTTGTAAATCACTAAATTTTGCTAGATTTTGTTGAGCTGGCATCCCCCACGCCATAACTACAAACCCATTCAAATCAAGATGATATTTTATAGCTACATCAATAGCTTTGGCTGTGAAACTTTCCCAACCTTGTTTAGAATGACTATTTGGTTTATGAGCCTCAACTGTTAAACAAGTATTTAATAATAAAACACCTCTTTCACCCCATTTAGTAAGATTCCCACCTCCACCTCCAGTCTTTTTGGAATCAGGTATTTCGAATTTAGGGTAATCAGTTTGAATAGTTTTATAAATATTTTTCAAAGATGGTGGAGGTTTAGTTGGTTCTAAAACTGAAAATGCTAAACCATGAGCTTGATTGAAATTATGATAGGGATCTTGACCCAAAATTAAGCATTTTAAATTCGGTAATGGTGTATAATGGGACCATGAGTAGATTTGATTTGATGGAGGGAATATAGTTTTCAGTTTTTGAGTGTTTAAGTATTTTTTCAATTTTATGAAATATGGTTTAGTGAGTTCTTTATGAAGAAACGTAAGCCATGTGATATGAAGGTGATTTATTTCCAAATCTAATAAGGACCTCTCTTCTTCTCCGAGTGATTCGATCCACTTTTGTTTATTAAATCCGTGGTTGGTAGTGAATTCTAACCAATCTTCTTGTTTTGATTCAATTTTATCAACTTTATCAACTTTTTTAAGTTCATCAATTTTATCAATTTTATCAATTTCTGGTTCCTTTTTTAAATCATTACCTTTAATTGACATAACTTCCGCTCCTATACTCCCAATGTCAACTTTAGTAACTTTTGAAAGTTTAGAAGTTGTAAAAAAATCAGTAATCTTCCTCTTCATGAACGCGATATATTAATTTCTATAAAAATATAAACTGAGGTTTTTTTGTGCCTTAAAAAAAGACATTTTTAGTTTGAATGTTTTTCCTAAAATCTTGAAAACATTTTCAACTTTCAAAACACTTTTGTAAAATGATATGGATAACCATGATCTTTACGAATAGCCATTGATGTAAGACAACTATATAAGACATATAATATTATAGTATTAATAATTATCAATATTTGAATTTCATTAGCTTTAAAAACACTTCTTTCAGTTGATTTATATTTACCCAAATAAATCAATAATAAGAAACAAATTCCTAAAAGTGAATAAACCCCAGCCACTAAAATAATCTCTGTACCAAACTGGTAATGTGTACCTCCACTTATATACATAATTCCCTTTTCATTTCTTGCTACAAATGGGACTTTTTTAATCTTGGTGAATTGATAACCTGTTATAGACATTAATATTGCACCAATTGATAAAATTCTATATGCAAATGGTTTACCTAAATTAGTAATCATTTTTGGTCCTCTCTTTTTAACTAACATTATAGCTGCAAATGTAACAGAAAAATATATTATAAATTGTTTCATTGGATCTTCATCTCTAAGATAAATACTTTTATTTACTGTCTCCGATAAAAATTGAGCTAATTGAAGAGCTTGTGATGAAACTGATCCAACAGGTAATTTGAATTTGAAATGCTCTTCTTTCACAATAGCAAATGGATCGAATTGTTCCTTTGGATTTGGTGGGACTAACCAAATTTGTGGAACAGTTTGTAATTGAATCTCATTAGCAATTTTCAAATTATCAGAATGTGCTAAATCAATTTCAACGAAAAATAATGAATGTAATTGTTTATAATCTTGGATGAAATTCCTTGAAACCATTTCAATAACTGACATTAAATTCTTACATGGTTTACATCCATGTTTATCTGCAGTTGATGTAATAACTAATAATGTATCATAATCTCTAACACCAGTGAACGGACTCAAATCTCCATCAGTGATTCGTATTATAGAATTTGGAGATTGTTCAGTTAATTCAGTAAGGTGTAATGCATCCTGTGAAGCATAACTGGATACACTTTGGAAGATTGAAAAGATTGAAATAATCCAAATCCAAATTATCTTCATCGTCTATGTTTTTTTCTCATTTGCGCAGTTTGTATTAAAAGGTATTGAAAGAAATTAGAATTTACTATATTCTCTATTAAATGACCTAAATCTATATAAAAAGCATAAACAATATAAAAGCAAGTATATTTAAATTTTAGTTAAGTGATAATGAAAGTGCTAATTGTGAGGGTATGATATAAAATTGGGATAAAAAATTTGGATTTCTAAAGTTCTTGAGTAAAATCATTTCTTTCATCATTATTAATTATTAAAAATCCAATAGTTACAATAGCTGCACCAGTTACATAAACCCAATTAAATACAAACAGTTTAATAACCCAATCACCAATCATAGCTAAAGGAATGGTTAAAGATAAACCAACGGTAACAGTTAATGGACTTGTTAAAATAACTGCTTTACACCAACAAAAATCACTTATAAATGTAATTAACATATTAATTAATAATAATGTTAAAGTATGACGATCTGTCGGTATTGAGAAAGTTTCAATACCTGTTATATGTAAAATTATTATAATTGGCCATAAAAGGAAAAGACAAAATAATCCAACAAATGCAAAAAATAAATGAGTATTCAAATTCCTTTCAATATGTGAATTTTTAACAATAGTTTTAACTTTTAATAAGATTGTATAAATTCCATAAATTAAAGCACCTGAAAGTGCTAACATATTACCGAAAAATATCATAAGATTTGAATTTGTAGGATTTTGAGAATCTGATGATGAATTTGCATCCATTTTGGTAACTATTAATACACCAGCAAAACATAATAATATACCATATACTTTACTTTTATTAACTCTTTCAACTGAATAAACAAATCCAACAAGTAGTGTAAAAAATGATGAAGTACTTGATAAAATAGTTTGTGATGCAACTGATGTATAAGAAAGTGAAGAATTTGTAACTAAATTAGCTGAAAACCATAATGTTACAAAAGTTAATGATAATTTAATAGTTTCTGTCACTCCGATATTTAAATCTAATTCATCATCTAATAAAAGACTATCTTCCATTATTCCTTCATTTCCTTCAATATTTCCTTCAATATTTTCATTTGTATTTTCATTTGTATTATCTACATTTAAATTCGTTATACTACTTTCTTCATCTGATGAACCATAATTTTCTAAATCTCTTTTAATTGAGATTTTATTAAAATCTTCTTTAACATTCTTAATAAATTGTACTAAACTTATACCTTCATATTTTAAATAGGGTATAAGATAAAAACTAAAACAAGCAGTATTTAAATAAGTAATTAAGAATGGTTTACGATAAATATCACTTTCGAATAAGTCACTAATTAAGAATGAAGATAATACCCAAAATATAACAACTGATGACAAATTTACTAATCCAATAAACCATTTCTCATTGCTAGTTAATTGATCCTCTTTTTTAAAAAATATTGACAGTGTAAACTGTCTTTTAATCCATGTTATCATTTGCTTGTGCCGGATACTCCTTTCGATATACGGTCACCCTGTTCTATATGTATATGCAATGTCCAATCGCTTAGTTCAAATGGGTATTAGGATAAGGATCTGGTGAATAATTTTTTTTGTAATTTCTTATCGTTATAGGGCCGTATGAGTATCTGTTTGAGTTTTTTCTGACCAGTGCGCACGGGAAATTTGACAAGCACAGAGTCACGTGAAGGCTGCCTTATCAAAATGCGAGAAGGAAATGTGTGGAACACGAAAATCACCAAATTGTAGGAAAATTGGACCTTCTTTTTCATTTTTATTTAACCCATAGAATAACTCACCCCCGCCTCCAAATAAAACACCCATATATAAGCATTAATGACTGGAATGTCAGATACCAATGATGATGAATATATTACTTCAGCTCACGAATTCACTCCATTAAATAATAGTTATAGATATCTGGTTTTAGATAGTCAATTTGGTTCCTTTAAGGGACCAAATTCTTTACATAATTTTGCAAGTTCATTTACAAGAGCTCAATCTTATCAAGCTAATAAATTAGATAGTGAGATTCATAAAAAGAGATCATTCTTTCAATTACAAGGAAATGAACAAGATGAAACTTTTGATCCGGAATTAATGATGCCTTCAATTAGAGGTGAAAGATTAAGTACTGTTGTAAATGATTCAAATTTAACAAGAAATAATTTATTTAGTTATGATAGTCAATATTTTGGTTCATCAAGTGGACCAAGTGGACAAAATGGTCCAAATGGTGGACACAATGGTTCACCTTATGCAACTGATGTATTTTATCAAGATGATATTATTAGTGCATTAAATAATTCAAGATCAAGAACTAATTCAACTATTACTAATGCTCATGGTGCAATTCCAATTCCAAGAAGAAGAGTTATTCCAGCTCCATCATTTAGTAGTGTTAGATCATCAATTTCAATTCTTACAACAACTGATCATTTAATTACTAAAAAAATAGAAGATAAAGATGGTAATGTAGTTACAGTTTTAGAAGGTCAAAGTACCGCTCCACAAACAATTTTCAATTCAATTAATGTCCTTATTGGCGTTGGACTTTTAGCATTACCAGTTGGGTTTTTAAAAGCTGGTTGGATCATTGGTGTACCATTATTATTAGCTTGTGGATTTTCAACATTTTGGTCTGCAAGATTATTATCAAAATCAATGGATACAGATAATACTATTATGACTTATGCAGATTTAGGTTATGCATCTTATGGATCAATTGCAAAATTATTTATATCTTTAGTATTTTCTGTTGATTTAATAGGTGCTGGTGTATCATTAATTGTTTTATTTAGTGATTCACTTTATGCATTACTTGGAGATGATGTTACTTGGACTAAAACTAATTTAAAACTTTTAAGTTTTTTTGTTTTAACTCCATTTACATTTATGCCATTACCAATCTTATCAATTTTTTCATTATTTGGTATAATGTCAACTATTTCAATTACTATATTAGTTTTAGTTTGTGGTTTAATTAAACAATCTTCACCAGGTTCATTAATTGAAATCATGCCATTGAAACTTTGGCCAGATTCTATACCAGATTTATTACTTGCTATTGGTATATTAATGGCACCATTTGGTGGTCATGCTATTTTCCCAAATTTAAAAAGTGATATGAGACATCCATATAAATTTACTGATACTTTAAAAGTAACATATTCAATAACTTTATTAACTGATTTTTCAATGGGAGTTTTAGGTTTTTTAATGTTTGGTATGTATTGTAAAGATGAAATTACAAATAATTTACTTTTTACACCTGGTTATCCATCATGGGTTTATCCATTAATTTCTGGTTTAATTTGTCTTGTACCAATTGCTAAAACTCCATTAAATGCTAAACCAATCATTGCTACTTTAGATTCAGTGTTTTCAACTGATGATATTTCATTTGATGATGGTTGGTTTACTAAATTCATCAAAAATTTTGGTAAATTCATAATTAGAATTGGTGTAAATGCAATTTTCGTTTATTTAGCAATTGTTTTCCCAGAATTTGATAAAATTATTGGTATGTTAGGTGCATCGATTTGTTTCTTAGTATGTATTATTTTACCTTGTTTGTTTTACTTGAAATTAGTTAAAGTTGGTGGATTTGAGAGATTTATTGTAATTTTAGCTATTTCAATTGCATCTGTTTTAGCTGTTATTGGTACATGGGCAGTTATTGCATTTTAATTATATTTTAATTATATTTTAATTATATTCTTAATTATATTTTTATGAAATAAAAAAATAGTCATTTTACTTTCTTATACTTCATCTCTTCTTATCCTCTTATTATAGAGATGATATTGTTAAATAAATTCAACTGCTCTGTAGTTTTCTATGGTAATTAAATTTTCCGTTATCAAAATTATGAACTCGCATATTTTTAATCAGACAGAGCATTAACGAGTATCCCATGATAAGTAAAATAGTATTTATTTTATTGCTTTTTAATCTTAGTCTATCGGCTCCAACAACAACTTCAATAGGTCCTGAACCTACACCATCGACAATAGTAGATATCTTATCTTCAAATGTTGAATTTTCTTATTTTTTAAGATTATTACAAAGGAAAGGTTTAATACCTGTTTTAAATCAATTAACTAATGTTACTTTATTGGCACCAGTTAATCTGGCTTTTAGAAGTATTGATGATATTGATGGAATCAGTGGTGATGAGATGATGAGATATATAATGGACCAGCGATTTAGAGTTGGTTGGATGGAACCAAAATCAGCGGTGTTTGATAGTTTATATAAAATTAATAATAAACCTTATCCAATTTTAGTTTCACCAGATTTTATAAATCAAGTATTTGAAGTTGATCATTCTGCCGTGATTGTTCATTCAGATATTTATGCTAAGCATCAATGGTCTTTTATTCAAGGGATTGATTCTTTTTTACCATTAAAACCAACAATGTGTGATATATTAATGGATCGTGAAATATCAAAACAATTCAGTACTAATCATAATATATCGTTTTTAAAACTGTTATTTCAACTGGTGTTTATTAAAGAGGATGTAGATAATCAAATGAGTATAAATAAGAAGAAGAAATCTAAAAGAAAACCAAAGAGGAAGTACCCAAAATTACCTACTAGTTGTGAAGAATTTCTTGGGAAAACATCAACGTATTTTATACCTGATGATCAAACAGTAAATGCATCAATGTCGAATATGACACAAAGGTATTATAGTACATTATATCATTCATTAAATGGGGATAGATTCACATCAACTGATGAATCAATATTAGAAATTAAACATGATATAATTGGATTATTAAGCACGTTGATGTTACCTGAATTAATTACACCTTCAAATTTAACTAAATCAATTTACAAAAGTTCAGGGAATGTTAATTATAAAATTACAAGTGAGAATGATTCAATGGTGATAAATAAGAAGGTTGTATCGAATTCATTGGTGTCTGTAAGTGATGGTAGTTTCTATTTTTTTGATTCCAAACTGGATTTTTTTGATGATATGGGAATTCAATTAGTCGATATGATTCCAAGGAAATCCCTTTATGCATTACATTATTCGAATTTCGTCACTGAATTAGAATTCAGATCTTTGGATTATTTAATTGATGGGAGTGTAGAGAATCAAACTATATTATTAAGTTTTGATCAACGTGATGATGTTGAAGATTTAGATAATCTTAATTTAAAGAAAGTAGTTGAATCTAAATATGTTGGGACTCCAATCCAAATCAATTCATTCAGTTCTAAACAAAATTTATTATATCAATTCATTAATGAAAGTATCAATATTACAGATATTAAAAGTAACAATACACTTTATAGATTAGCAGATTCAAAATTATGCTCAGATAAGAAACTTGAAGGATGTTTTAAAATTAAGATATCATCATCGTTATACCCATTTGAATCAAGGATTAACGATGAAGTTAGAATTAAATCTGTTCCATTCCCTATGGGGAATAAGTCAATTGCTTATTTCGTTGATAAGTCCGTTGATGCACCAGTTAATTTGAAACATTCATTAGCGGATTTATTATCATCTGGAGATATCCAACGTCATTTAGAACATATCAAGATAAACCAAGAAGAATGTTTGAAAACAATCCAGTATTTGAATGATTTTGATTTACTCTCGTTGAAAGATAATAAGATTGGGTATACTGCGTTTTTACCATGCGGCAAACCATTAGGTGAAATAGATGATGAGTTAAATTTAAAATTTAATGGGAATTGGGAAGGATTAGGGTTAATTTTAAATCATTTAGAGAAGAATCCAAAAATTTTTAAGAATTTGTTACGTGGGATTTTCATTGAAAGACCAATCTATTCAGATTTCGGATTATTAGAAGGATCAATTCAAAGTGATGAATATTTGACATTAAGAGGTGATTCAGTGAATATCAGTAATCAATATTTCGATGGGGATTATAATCATTTACTTAAATTAAATGATACTATTGTTCCATTACCTTTGAATTCAGATATTTTATTCAGTCAAGGTGTTATTCATATTGTAAGTAATTTACTTTTTCCTAATGATTTCGAAGTATCATTTATAGATTTAATTAAAGCTACAGAAGATAATTATGATGATGCTGTGAAATTCTTGGATTTAATTGATAAAGTGCCATTTTTGAAAGAAAGTCTTGAAAAATCCGGGTACTCTATACTTATTCCAACACCTGAATCAATGAATACTTATAATATCACCTCATCAATGGATAATTTACTAGAATTCTTACAAATGCATCTTATACCTAATTCGGAGGTACCCAAAATTTTCGATTGTATGTCAGGTAAAGAAGTCGATATTGGTGGTAATTACACGGGTGATTTCACTGGTAATGAACAGAAATTAAGTGCTGGATACTTAATTAGTTCAAATGATACAGATTTAGGGTTTATATGCAAGAAGAATTCACACGGGAAAATTGTTTTGGATGTGACTGATGGTACAGGATCGAAATTATCACATAAATTAAAAATCTTATCTCATGGATGCGTATCAAGATCACGTCATTCACCATGTGTTTTCTTAATTGATAAACCTGTGAATCCAAAATGGCTAGATACCGGATTCCTTCACGTACATCTCGGATTCCTTAGTGTTGGAATCGGTATTATTTTAGGTCTTGTGCTTTTTTCATTGATTGTGTTCGTTATCATGTATTGTCTTACCAGACCTAGTAAAGTATCGAAAATCCCACCAAACCCATTCGATATCGATACACCTAGTTTTATGAATATTGGTAGTCTGAGTGATAATGGGATTTACGATGGGGGTTACGAGACGGACGATGATAATGAAAATACACCATTAGTTGGTAGGAGATTATATGGATCAGTGGATCAAGAAAGAGGACCTCCTAAACCTGTTTCTATAAATCAAAAGGCGAATTTCAGGAATAGGAATTTACCGGTTGCTAATATTTAGTATTTAATTGTAGTTATTTTATTTATAGGATAGTTTTTTGCATATACATTTTTATTATTTGTACTATTCTCTATGCTCATATTTTATTTTTCACTGGGGTTTATTTGTTTTTCTCATTTATTTACAGGATGTCAGATCTTATGATGGACCAAGAAGACCCAGACGCTTACAAGGCAAGGCTGGAGGAGATCAACCACCACCCGAATGATCTTGATAACGTCGATGACATGGAGAAACCAGAAGATAAAGAAAAACAGTTGATTGATTCGAGGTCGATTTATGTAGGTAATGTCGATTATGGAAGTACACCTCTTGAACTTCAACAACATTTTTCGTCGTCTGGGATAGTCAATCGTGTTACCATCATGAAGAATAGTGCCACCGGTCAACCTAAAGGTTTTGCATATATTGAATTCGAAGATTCGTTGTCTGTGGAAAGAGCAGTTGCTACTTTAGATGGAAGCAGTTTCAGAGAAAGAGACTTAAAAGTCAGCGCTAAGAGAACTAATGTTCCTGGTTTAAGTGCTAGGGGTAGAGGCAGAGGGAGAGGTGGCGCGTTCAGAGGGAGAGGTGGTCCAAGGGGTGCATTTAGAGGCAGAGGTAGAGCTGGGTTTAGAGGTGGATTTAGAGGTAGAGGTGGATTTAATCCTTATTGATCTATTATTGAATGACCGATAAGAATATAATAAGATATGTAGTATATAAAAGACATTAATGTATAAAATAAATAAACTCTAACTGTAATTCTAATTCTAAACAACTGAAGGATTTGAATCCTGAACGAATTTTGAAACTTCAGGTTTACCATGTTCTTTTAAACCTTCAATGACACCTTTAACATCGTCATCTTTCATCTTTTGTTCAAATTTGAATTTACCTTGGATAGAAGTGATCTCAATTTCTAAACCAGTAATTGCCTTCAACAACAATCTATAATAATTCTCATGAGTTTCATCAACTGTCCATTGCTTACCATTCATAATTGGTTCCTTCTCTCCCGCCAACTGGATGTGTTGCGCTTTAATGAACTCTGCATCATCGATAACCTTTGACTTCCCATAGATGTGAACAGAAGCGAAATCCCAAGTTGGTACAACTTTATGAGCTTCCTGTTTGGAAGGATAGTAATTTGGCGTTATATATGAGTCATGGGATACAAACGTAACTAAAACGTTATCATTGTCTATTAAGAACGGTAATTGATGGTTTTTCTTAGATATATGTGCTTGTAAGTACTTTTTACCGTTTTTTTCAACTAATGTGAATGGGATATGATTAGCTATTAATTCTCCATTACTGGTTATAAGTGTACCTAATGGGTATTCAGTAATAACTAATTTTTGAAGGTCCCATTCTGAGGCATCATACTTCTCTGGGATGTACATATTTTTAAATGAAATTGTTCTGTTGGTTTATTCGTGTGTTTTCAAGAATTTTTGGGATTCTGATTTTCAATGGGGAAACTCGATTATTAAATAGCTTATCGTGAGAGGTCGGTTTAAACTCCATTAGGGATGCGGCTCCCTATTTTTTTTATCTATTATTATTTATGACTAACACTAACACCTCTATTAAAAATCCTAACTACTATAATATTATACAACGTCATACATTATTAAATTGAACAAATTGGGGAATAAAGTCCCTGTGACCAATGATAACTACCTAAAATCACTAAAACTATACAAAAGCATGAAATAATTGATACAATCCCATACTTATATTTTAACCCCTTAGGTAATTTAAATAACTCTGTAATGAATGTACTAACAGTTGTTAAACCTCCACAAAATCCATCATTTAGGCCAATTAGTGATTCACATCCAACCACCGTTTTTATAAGTAATGTATTCTTATGATGTGACATATAAACTAACGTGAATACTGAAATTAATGTTGTACCTATCAAATTTGCCAAGTATGTACCAATTGGGAATCCATCTTTATTCAATTTAGATAAATAGAACCTTAAAATAGCACCAAATGGAGCAAATAAAACTGAAAACATCCAACTTCTCCATGGTTTATGAGTACCCAACACCACAATCGAAGCAATATATACCACCAACCCCACCCCAGCACTAACGTAATGTATATAACCAGGGTACTTAATTTTAAATTGTAAATCTTTACCTAATTGGAACCCAAATATAGATATCCCAAGCTGTGAAATAATCACTAAAAGAACTTGTAACACTCCATAACCCTTGTTCGAGTACCCTAAATGATCCAAATTAGCCCCAAGTTCAAAGGATTCAAGTATATACGATGAAAATGACGATAATGTACCACAGAATCCAGTTGTTATACAAATTATAACTGGTTGTTTATCGAATTTGCCGAATGAAGCAATTACTAAACACGCAAGGAAGTTCGCCCATACTACACCGCCGATGTATGTGCCTTCGAAGGATGTTAGTTTCTCTATACCTAGTCGTGCTAGGACTCCCCAGATTGAGCCGTGTGTTATGTTTAGTAGAATTAGTAGATCATCAATCATACTACGCATTTTTGTGAGTGAGATATGTTTTTATATGATTTTATATGATATGAATATTTAGACATACATACGTTTTTTTTAGGGTTGGGAGATTGGGTGGGGTGGTAGTGGTATATAACTTTGGAGAGGTTTGGTATCTTGTTAATTGGGGGTTTGAAAGAGAAAAATTTGCACTAAGAAATTGTAATAATCTACTTTGAGCCAGTAAAAAGGACATCTCTAATTCAAAAAGGAGTTTCAATCCCCAGTTTTCGAGTTACTTGATCTTCTACATCTCCCTTTCATCTTAAACACTAATATTCGTTGGAATATCCCAGTAATAGTTCCCTATTGACTCTAAACTCTTACTGCATAAATCAAATAAGATAAAAATCTCATCTCCGCGATGAAAAGTTTTAAATTTCAATGGTTTCAAATAGTTCCAAATTACTAATTTTAATCTACCTACTTTTTGGAGGTCGTATATCGTTGGTGGTGTCCGCCTTAACGATATACTGGATAACCAAAAACCATCAAGTCTCGATACCGAGCACCGAACCAAAATCCAACGATACAAGAGAAGTTAAAAAACCATCACCGATTTATGCAGTTGATTTCACATCTACTAGTTTCACACCAGCGTCAACCACACATATCCCAAGCGATAGGAAACCGAACAAGAAGTTGACGAGGAGGACGAAGAGGGAGCCTAAAGTGATCAAAGCCATGAAACCGGCGCCAGTCACGCAACCTACGCTTACTTCGACACCTATTAAATTGACTGATTCACAAATCTATATATTCTACACTACATTGACTGGATCATCACAAAGAATTGCTAAGTCTTTGTTTGAGACTTTGGATGAGATGGATAGTATCAAGTTGAAGCCAATTATGCTTTCACTTGACGATGATTTGGATAATTTGGAAGAATATTTCTTGAAAGTTCCTGGTGGATCAGAGAGTAAGAATATTTATTTAATTGTTTTACCTAGTTACGACACCGATTCCCCGATCGACTACTTCATCGAACATTTGACAGATACATACCAAGATTTCAGAGTTGACAAGTACCCATTAAGACAATTGACTGGGTTTGCAGTTTTAGGATTAGGTGATAGTGAGAGTTGGAATGATAAATTCTGTTACCAGAGTAAATTGGTTGATAAATGGTTAGGTAAGCTTGGTGGCCGTAGACTCTTCCCTCGTGGGGAAGTATGCATGAAATACGAAGGTGAACCAAAATCACAAGAATGGATTCAAAATTTCGCTACCTTATTGAATGATGATGAACCATTCTACCTCGATGATGAAATTGACGATAGTGACAAGGAAGACGGTGATGACATGGAAGATGATTCCGATGACACGTTGTTGGATTTGGAGGATATGGGTGATGTGATCAGGAAAGAGGGGATCATCACGACTAGTTCACCAGATATCAAAGAGATGGTGTCTGAAAACTCCCCAACTTTTAAATCACTTACTAAACAGGGTTACACCATCGTTGGGTCTCACTCAGGTGTCAAGATTTGTAGATGGACCAAGAGTGCACTCCGTGGGAGAGGATCATGTTACAAGTTTGCATTTTACGGGATAAAATCTCATTTATGTATGGAAACAACACCTTCATTGGCGTGTTCTAATAAGTGTGTTTTCTGCTGGAGACACGGTACCAACCCTGTCGCCAAGCTGAATTGGAGATGGGTGTTGGATCCGCCTGAAAAAGTCATGGAAGGTGCGTTAGCGGGACATTATAAGAAGATCAAACAGATGAGGGGTGTTCCTGGGATTCAAATGGATAGATTCCAAGAAGCGTTCCAAGTCAAGCATTGTGCGTTGTCTCTTGTTGGAGAACCAATTTTCTACCCATATATAAATGAATTCGTTGGAATGTTACATGATCAAAAAATTAGTTCATTCTTGGTTTGTAATGCTCAACATCCAGATCAATTAGCTAAATTATCTAAAGTCACACAGTTATACGTTAGTATCGATGCTCCAACAAGGTCAGATTTAAGGAAAGTCGATAGACCATTAAACAGTGATTTCTGGGAAAGATTAATGTCATGTTTGGATATTTTAAGAACTGTTCAAAAACATCAAAGAACCGTGTTCAGGTTAACTTTAGTCAAAGGTTTCAATATGGACGAAGTCAAAGGGTACGCGGACATGGTTGAACGTGCACAACCTTCCCAAATCGAAGTTAAAGGTGCTACTTTCTGTGGATCATCCACTGGGAACGGGAACCCATTAACCATGCAAAACATCCCATTCTATGAAGAATGTAAGAATTTCGTTCAGAAATTGACGGATGAGTTGAGATCAAGGGGTCAAATGTATGATATTGCGGCTGAACATGCACATAGTTGTTGTATCTTGATTGCACATGATAAATTCAAGATCGATGGGGTATGGAATACTCATATTAATTACCCTAGATTCTTTGAGTTGTTGGAAAGTGGCGAAGACTTTGAAGATTTGGATTATGTTTTGCCTACTCCTGAATGGGCAGTTTGGGGTGCAGAAGAAGGTGGGTTTAATCCTGTTGATACTAAATTTGATCGTAAAGCTGAGAAATTAAAGAGAAGAATTGAAAGGGAGAAAGTATCTTCCGAAGCTCTGATTAGTTTAGATGAATAGATATTTAAATATGATTCCTTTTTTATAACTGTTTTATGTTTTATATTTTATATTTTATATTTTATATTTTATATTTTGTTTTAAAAAAAATTCTGGTGTAGAATGGCTACGGAGTATTGTAAATATTGCAAATTTTATATTAAATATGAAAATTTGAAAAATTCTTTACCCTGTAACCATTACATCACATACTCACTAGTAACCACACCCATTAACTACCAACCACCTCATCCTTACCAGTTAGGAGAGTTTCCAGAGAGTTCATATAGAATTTTACAGATCCTAAGGTTAAATTTAACCCATGAGGAAAAATCAAAAAATTGAAAAACTCGCGTACTAATGAAGATTGCATTTATACATCCTGATCTAGGAATAGGAGGGGCAGAAAGATTAGTAGTCGATGCCGCTGTTGGACTACAGGATCTCAACCACGAGATAAAAATCTTCACTTCCCACTGTGACAAGACCCATTGTTTCGAAGAAGTGTCTAATGGGAAATTGGATGTTACTGTGTATGGAGACTTTTTACCTACTCAAATCATGGGTAAACTACACATTTTATTCGCTATATTAAGACAATTGGTATTGGTTGTGACTTTAATCATTACTGGAGAGATCAACGAGTATGATTACTATATAATCGATCAATTATCGTTCTGTATCCCAATCTTGTGTATTTTCAGTAATGCTAAGATCTTATTCTATTGTCATTTCCCAGATCAATTATTATCACAACCTAAAGGATTAGTTAAGAAGCTTTATAGAGTCCCATTCGATAAGATTGAAGAATATACCACTGGTTTAAGTGATACGTTGGTAGTTAATTCGAATTTCACTAGGGAGATCTTCCATAAGACTTTCAAGAGTATTAAGACTGATCCAAACATTATTTACCCATGTGTAGATATCAATCAATCAATCATTGAAACTAGTGAAGATAGTGCAGCTGATGAGGAAGTGATTAAGTTTTTTGGTTCGAATAAGTATTTTATATCGATTAATAGGTTTGAAAGGAAGAAGAATATAGAGTTAGCTATTATTGCGTATAGTAAATTCAAGAATCACGTTTTATCCAAGGACCCACAGGGTAAAGTACCAAAATTAGTTGTTGCTGGAGGTTTTGATTCTCGAGTATCTGAAAATGTGGAATATTTACAAGAATTAGAGAAATTATCAGATTCTTTAGGTCTTGTACATTACACTATTAGATCTAAATTACTTATTTTACCACCTTCCACTGAAATTTTATTTTTACCATCAGTTAAAAGTATCGTGAAGAATGCATTGATTAGGAACAGTGAAATTCTTTTATACACCCCACTGAATGAACATTTCGGGATTGTACCAGTAGAAAGTATGTTATTTAAAACTCCTGTGATGGCACCAAATAATGGAGGACCATTAGAATCAATAGTTAATTACACAACCAACAAATTGGATGGGACTGGGTACAATGTGCCACCAGATCCTGAATTATGGTTTGAAAAATTGGTTGAGTTTAGTGAATTGAGTTTAGAAGATAGGGAAAAATTAGGTGAAAATGGGTTTAAATTAGTTTTAAAGAAATTTTCAAGACTTCAAATGGCTAATGAGTTTTGGAATAATTTGGATACTTGTCATTTCACTGATAAGGGGTTATTAATTGATTTATTAAAGAAATTAAATTGGTTTACTGTATTTTTATTTATTTCTATATTAATGTCGATTGTTTGGCAATTTAAATAATTTTATATTCATTAATTAATTCATTCATTCATTATTTTCGATATTTGGTATCTTATGTTATCTTACTTTATCTCTGTAAACATTTGTTTAAATGAAGACCAGAATTTTAATTTTGGAACTGGTCTTTGATTTACAACTTTTGCATCATCAAATAATGATAAAAATCCTTGTTTTGTTGAAACGATATTTTCATATTCATTATTCTTGATTAGTTCAGGCAATTCGTTATATAATTGATTCATAACTTCTTTTAATTCATTTAAATGATCTAATTTAAATTTATGAAATGTTGATGATGGTGATTGTAGATTATAATCTCTAATTCTAGTATTTATCAATTTAACTTTTTCAATTGAATATTCTTTATTTAATTTTATGAATTTTTTTTGCAATTCATCCATTAATGGAATCCCATTTATTTTACAATATTTAATTAAATTCCTTTTCAAAGTATTTCTAAATTGATTAATTTCAATATTTAAATCTTGTTGATTTTCAATCCAAGGTGGTAAAACTTGTTGTTTGTTTAAAATTTCATTTATAAAATAATTTGAATCATTCGAATTATTTAAATGATTTTTATCTAATGGTTTACCTCGAACATTTTCCATATTTTCATCATCAAATCTACCAGTTTTTAAATTTATTTTACTATTAATTTTTGATGATGCTATTGTATTAACTAAATTTAATGTAATATTTGGATTCGAAGTATTTAATAACATATCTGGACCTAAAAATCTCTCTTGATAAAGTTTTTTAAAATCTTCTCTATCACTATTATCCAAACCTTTAGATTCTTTATATTCATTTGAGATTTCTTTAGCTATAATTAATCTTTTATTTTTATTTAATTTTTTCGGTTTTGGTTTCAGATCAATTATCATTCTCAAATTAACATCTTTAGTTGATTCGTTACCATCCCATGGTTTAGATCTATAAATATCTTTACCATGTTTATTAAAATTTAATAAATTTTCCAGTTTTAAATAATTTAATTGTTTGGAATATTTTGTATTATAATCATCTTTATTAAATTCTTTAAGTTGTTCAGTTAATTTATCATTCAATTTAATATCTTGTTTAATATCTTGAAGAGTTGAAGATTGTATTTTATTTTCTAATATTTCATTAAATCTTTTCGCTAATGCTGAATTATGTCTTTTAAACAGTCGCATATCTTTAAGATCATTTGAAGATTTAGTGATAACTTAATATTGATAACTTAATATTGATGATTTTTTAAAATGTTCAATATTTTATAGTTAATTGAATATTAAATCAGTGAATTGGTAAATCAAGTTGAGTAATTGAAATTTGGTGATATTTAAATAAGATTAAATGAGTATATAATATATTTTCTTTGAGAGTGAGATAAGCAAATTCCATTCAATACTAATACAATTTATACAATACTTATAACTTTCAATATCAACATGATTAATGGAAAGAGATTAATATTATATATATTCCCAATGCTACTTACTAAGTAAATTACTTTCTCTTTACGTTCTCTTTACCTTAAGCCTCTTGTACAGATATCTCTTAGTACCGACTCTTACCCTCTTATTACCTACTCTTATGCTTAAAATCCTTTAATTCCAATGGTATCAATACTTTATTCCCTACCACTTCCCTATACATATTCCTACGCCTTTAAAAAAATATCAATTACATAATATATGACTTGATATATCTTGTTCCGATTAAACTCCCGATTACTTGTTAATCCTATTACATAAACTCTTTAAAGAAAAAAAGTTGTGTTACTTATCACTTTTACTGCTCTTACTTCTCCTAATATAAATAAATGACTATTTGATGTTTATAAAGCATAAAATACCAATACACCAGAACCGAATACTAAAAATAATAAAATAAATAATTTAAAGAAGAACCAAAATACATCTTCCTTTTTACCACCTGCAGTTTTAATTAATTGACTTTCTAATTCAATTTGTGATAATTTTCTTTTTGGTACTATAATGGATTTATCATCATCAATTGAATTAATTGAATTAATTGAATAAGAATAATTTCTCTTTTTATCTAATGTATTAGATCTTGATCTATTATTTTCAATTGTTGGAAATCTGTCACTCATATCTTTGATTAATTATTAAATTGTGGATATTTTGTGAATATTTATACTTAGTGTTGTTATAGTTGTTATAAATAGCCCCAAAACAATAAAAATTTCCTTGAGTGATAAACCCAAATTTATAGAGAAAAATGAGGAGACAGCAGCAAAAGCAGCAGCCGTATTTGGCTTATGTAAGCAGTTGACTACTAATAACTATAACTAATAATTAATAGATTATCAATACTATATTGATATAGTATTTTATACTGTTATTACATTGATGCATGTAATAATATTTTAATACTCTGTCTTAATAAATTTCATAAGATAAATACTATTGACCATTCTTGACATATTTTTACATTTCCCACATATTTTTACATGGCTATAGAGGCATCTTTCTATTAGGTATAAATATTTACCATCGTTTAACTGTTAATAATAGTAAACAGTAAATAGTAAATAGTTAATAGGAAATAGTTAATAGTTAATAAGCCCATGGGTGAGATCAAATCCAATGAAAAATACTTAAAACGCACATAATCTCTTTACAATGACTTATATTGAAATTTCTTTTTTTTCAAACATAATATCAATTCTATACCATTATCTTATTCTCATATATACTCCAATACCATTACTACATCTCTGATATCTCTAATATCTCTCTATATTCTAAGATCTCTGCAAATCCATACCATTCCAAATCGCTTAAAGGACAAAGAAAAAAAAATGCGAATCGATCAGAAATTATCCCTCGACGATGTGGATTTTTGAATGGTGTATGTGGACAACTAATACAATTTAAACTTATTTTATAAAGATCTTATATTAACCCCTATGTCTAGTTCAAGATGTTTTATCATCTTTAGGTTTATGGAATAAACATGCAAAATTATTATTTTTAGGTTTAGATAATGCTGGTAAAACAACTTTATTACATATGCTTAAAAATGATAGATTAGCAACTTTACAACCAACTTTACATCCAACTTCTGAAGAATTGGCTATTGGAACTGTTAGATTCACTACTTTTGATTTAGGTGGCCATTTACAAGCAAGAAGATTATGGAAAGATTATTTCCCAGAAGTTAATGGTATTGTTTTCTTAGTTGATGCCGCTGATCCAGAAAGATTTCAAGAATCAAGAGCTGAATTAGAATCACTTTTCAGAATTGAAGAATTAAATAATGTCCCATTTGTAATCTTGGGTAATAAAATTGATTCTGATAAAGCTGTTGGTGAAATGGATTTAAAAACTTCTTTAGGTTTATTTAATACTACTGGTAAAGATACTGGGAAATTACCTGAAGGTCAAAGACCAATTGAAGTCTTTATGTGTTCAGTTGTTATGAGACTGGGATATGGTGATGGTTTTAAATGGTTATCTCAATATATTTAATCAGTTTCCTTTTAAAATCTAGTTTAATTTAGTTTAACACGCAAGTTTAATTCATTATATTTGAGTTTAATAGTTTGAAAATTTAGAATGTACTTTGTACTTTATAATTAAAAAACTTGAATACATATATCAATTTTTATTTATTATATATTATCTATTACCTATTATCTTTAGTTTTACTCTGATGTTTCTTGGTGGTATATATATTGGTAATCTAAAATTCCTCGCGGTGCGGTCGTACCAAAGTGGCACTAATTGTTGGGCCGTGACGGTGCAAAGATAATGCGAGCAGTAAAAGATAATTAAATTTCTCTTCTCAAGAAAAAAAACTACCTCATCTCATTTATAAATCTAATCCCTTTAACTTAGACTTAAACTTTTAAGAAAGAAGAAACAAGAAACAAGAAAAGGAAGGAAAAGATGAATAAAGGAGCATTACACGCAGAAGTTAAGAAATGGAAAGCACCAAAAGGTCCAAAACCAATACAACATAAACAAAAAAATACCATTGGATTAGGTAGATCAATTGCAAATCAAAGAAGATTAGAAAATGAAATTGAAATATTACCTGATGGTGAAATGAGATTTACTACTGATAAGAAAGAAGCCGATTGGGTGAAATTAAGATCTGTCACTCAAGAATCTGCATTAGATGAATTTTTAAGTACTGCTCAATTAGCTGATACTGATTTTACAGCTGATAAAAATAATCAAATTAAAATTATTAAAGTTGGTAATACATCTATAGTTAATCAAAGTGGATTATTAACCGCTGAAGAAATGGAAAAAATCAGAATTAAACATCAATTATTTGAAAATCAATTAAGTGTCCCAAGAAGACCAGCATGGAATAAATCACAACTGAAATTAGAAATTGAAAGGCAAGAAAATTTATCATTTTTAGAATGGAGAAGAGATATCGCTCAATTAACTGAAAATAATGATTTAATCTTAACACCATTTGAAAGAAATTTAGAAGTTTGGAGACAATTATGGAGAGTTGTTGAAAGATCAGATTTAATTGTTCAAATTGTTGATGCTAGAAATCCTTTATTTTTTAGATCAGTTGATTTAGTTAATTATGTTAATGAATTAAGTAACCCAGAATCAAATAATGAAAAGAGAAATTTATTATTAGTTAATAAAGCTGATTTATTAACTTCCAAACAAAGATTAGCATGGGCTAAATATTTCATTGAAAAGAAAATTAATTTCGTTTTCTTCTCAGCTGCCATTGCAAATGAAATCTTAGAACAAAACTTACCAGAAGAGGAGAGATTAAATCTTGAAAAAAAGAAAGAAAATCAAAGTGAAGAAGATAAACATAAATTTGGAACAATCAAAGATTCTCAAGATTTAGTAATCGATGATAAATACTTGCTTGAAAAAATTAAAATCCTTTCCATCGACGAATTAGAAGAATTATTCATCCTGAATTCCCCTGATGTTTCCAACGATCCAAACTTCCCAGATAGAAAATTACAAATTGGTCTTGTGGGTTATCCTAACGTTGGTAAATCATCCACTATAAACGCATTAGTTGGGTCCAAGAAAGTTTCAGTCTCCGCCACACCAGGTAAGACCAAACATTTCCAAACCATCCATTTATCCCCATCCATCTTACTTTGTGATTGTCCTGGTTTAGTGTTCCCTAATTTCGCTTACACTAATGGTGAATTGGTATGTAATGGTGTTTTACCAATTGATCAACTTCGTGAACATGTCCCACCAACTTCATTGGTTTGTCTGAGAATCCCTAAGTACTATTTAGAAGCCATTTACGGTATTCATATTCAAATTAAGAAAGTGGAAGATGGTGGGAATGGGTACCCAACCGCCGCTGAATTATTAAATGCATACGCTAGATCAAGAGGTTATATGACCCAAGGGTTCGGTAGTGCCGATGAACCAAGAGCCGCAAGATATATTTTGAAAGATTATATTAATGGGAAATTATTATTCATTAATCCACCACCAAGACTTGATGAAAAGTCAAATAAATATATTTTTGAAAGTTTGGAAAATCAAAGATTATTTAATGAAGAATTATATACTTTAGAGACTTTACCAGAATCAAGACAAAACCAAATAAATCAATCAATAAAGGATAAAAACTTGGACATTGAAACATTCAAATTATCTACTGATTTATCGAAATTGAATTTCTCCATGCATATAGTAGGTAGTGAAAGTCATTTGTACGGTGGTAAACAAGCGAGATTGGAAAGTTTGGGTGATGATTTAGATAATGAATTTTTTCAAATGAATAATATTACAGGTACGATAAATAAGCCATTTTATCAACAAGTTAATGATGGTAGTAAAAAACATAATAAAAAGAATAAAAAAGCTGCAAAAAAAGTTAGAGTTGTTAATTATTAGGTATTTAGGAATTTTATGGGCTTTATAATATACCCTCTCCTCTTCAATTCCTCTACCTCTTGAGTTAATTTTGACTTCTGGGTTTGCAAACACCAAGTTTTACTTCAAGTTACACAAAAACGCAGTCTCTAATTTTTTGTGTTATTTTTTTTTTTTTTTTTTGGAATGAGACCTTAAGTATAATAATAAACATAGAGAGTAAACACATAAAGTAAAGAGTTAAATAGAAGACTAAGTGAAAAAAAATTAATATACAAAATTTATTTTATTAATAAAAATTTAAATAAATCTAATATAATCTAAATGATGGACCCATAGTTGATTTAATAACTAAAGAACCAACATTTTGCCAATGTTTCTTTAATAAAGAAACTAAAAAGTTAGTTGACATTAAGATTTGGTTAACTAAATCATCTTCAGACATTTCAACGTTACCAACAGCGACAGCTAAACATAAAACTTTCTTTAATTGGAATTTAATAGTTGATTTAACATCTTGGATTCTTTGGTATAAATCATCTTGATGAGAAACTGGAGTTGGGAATTTACCAGCTTTTGATAATTGAGGACCCAATAATCTTGGAACTTGTTTAATTAAAACTTCAGAAGCAATAAAAGCGTTATATTTTTTAGCTAATTTTTTAATTAATTTTTTGTTCTTGTTTAATTTTTTTAAATCATCAACTGACATAGCATCAACACCAACAGATTTAGCTCTATCGACATCAAAAGCATCACCAAAAATACAGATGGTCATGTTTGGTCTTGGAACAACTGGTAATTTTAAAGTACCACTGAAACGTTTATCTCTTTGAGGATCATAGTTTTTTAAACCAACTTGTAATTCAACGGTTTCTAAAAAGTTTCTCTTTTTAGTTTCAACGGAGTATTCCAATAATTTCTTAACGTTTTCTCTAACGTGAGATGAAGTAATTTTTGACATATTATATTATAATATTTATTTTAGTCTCCCAATATGCTTGGTAAATTACTGATTCGACGAGGATAAAGATTTTAAATTTTTCAAGAGATGAGTTTTTTACCATCTGTGGGAAGTGGTGGCGCGCACGACTTTTGGTGGGTTTTTGTGAGAATTTGTGACTGTGGTTAAGTCACGCGCGTATCACACTTACAAAGAGGGCGCACGCCCCTTGTATGGAGATAATAACGCGTATCATCAGAAGGTTATATTCAAAGATTCAATGATAAGATTATAAATAATGATTAAAGTATTCAATAACAATATAACGATACGAAGATTCCAAATATTCAAATATGTCGGTTTACGGTACGCCAGTGCAGGACAAGCACCAGACAAAAAGGTAAGTGAAAGACAAGAAAAGATCTACGCAAATAACTTATATGCACAAACTAAGTTACATAATATCGATAGAGAATTCAAAATATTCAATAAACTGGTTAAAAAAATCGTTGATTTGGGGTATGCGCCAGGGAACTGGTTGGAATACTCTCGGTACCGGATGTGTAGGATCCATGGGTTGGACGATAATGAAATCAACACGGTATGTGATTTACTTGGATTTGATGTACTTTTCGTTGCTCCACCTATTGGGACATCGACTATCCAGGGGAACATATACTCGAAGAACTCGCATGAATCAATTATAAATTTTTTCAAAGAGCAGGAAATACGGAGGAGTAAAAATAAAAGTGATGGGGAGGTTAAAAATGGTGAAAGTGGTAAGATCGATAAGGAATTGATTAGTAAATCGTATTTCTTGAAGGAACAATCTGAAATCGAAATCAATAACGATGAAGCAATCCAGGAAGATAAGGAATTGAACTACAAGATCGATTTGGTCTTAAGTGACTTATCGGATCCGTTCATGCAGGATAGAGGGTACTACAACAACACTAATTCACGACCATACTTAAGATTCAACAGTAACACTGTGCTTAAACGAACCACGACGGATCCAATCAAGACATCGATCGATATGGCAGACGCATCGTTGGTTCTCTGTTGTGACTTGCTTAAACTTGGTGGGTCGATGGTTTTAAGGATGCCAGCGGTGGATGTGGAGGACAAGGAGTTGGATGTTGTGACTGGGAGGTGTAAGAGATTGTTTGAGACGGTTGATATTTGGAGTCAAGATGAGTTTGGTGGGGTGGGTGAGTTGTTTTTGATTTGTAGGGGGAAATTAAATGTTGGTAAGGTAGAGTTGTTTTCATTGTAGTTGTATATGTAAATAGTATTTAAATATTCTTCATTTTTGTAATTTATGAATTTCATTTGAAGTGTTTGTTATTCTTAAGTAGATAATGAGTTTGGAAGATTAAGATCTTTTTAATTCGGGTTGGCTTGTTATTGCGGTATAAGGGCATCATGGAAAGTATAGTATATGCGGCTGATGATTATTTTTAGAAATTACTATATAATAGATAAAAGAGGAAAGATTATATAGGATAAAGGGAGGGAATACAAAAATTTTATATTTTAAGAAAACAATAAACTCTAGGTTCTAAGTTTCAATTTCTTCATTACCATTCTCTAAATCAATTAAAGTGTCTTCTACTTTCCCATTTGATTCCTCTTCTGGAATTTCAACTTTAGTTTCAGCGACTTCAGCTTCAACTTCAACTTCAGCTGGCGCTGACGCGGATGGTTCACTAATTAATCTATCACTTATCTTGGATTTACCAATTTCTTTTAAATTTGATTTCCATAAATCAACAATTTCATCTTGACCAACAATATCATAATTTTTAGCTAAGAAAGAACCTTCAGTGAATCTACCTGATTTTTCTAATAATTTTAATGCTTTTAATTTATCACCAATTATCCACCAACATTGGAATGCAATATTGTATTTACCATTCAATTCACATTCTTCAGCTAATTTAGTTAATTCGACTTTGTTGTTTGATGATGATAACAATAATAATAAGGAAGGATAATCTTTAGCTAACCAGAAACAATCTTTAGATAATTTGATTTTCCATTGTTTTAATGATAAATCACCTAATTTTTTCCATTTTGAAGAATTTGATAATTTAGTGGAAGGATTTTCTTCTTGATTAAGTAATAATATTTTATATGCTTGATTTAAATCATTTTTACTTAAACAAATTTGAAATTTAGAATCAAAATCTTGTGATAATTCATATGATAATGATAAGTAACCTAATTTTTCAAAAAATCTAGATAATTGATTTGATTCAGTTTTACTAAAATTTTTAAAATAATTACTATATTCAGATGATAAATCATTTAAAACAATTTCTGAAACATCAGGTAATTCTTCACCAGATTCTTCATCAATAATTGATTTATTAGAAAATTCTTCTAAATCACCTCTCATTACTAAAGTTTGTAATTCTAATAATTCACTATTAACGAACCATGAAATAACGTTAAAACTTTTATCAATTAAATATAATTTCCCTTCAATACCAGATTTATATCCAATTATATAATATTTATGATCAAAATGTCCTAAATTTATAACTTCTCCACCAACATAATAATTTAATCTATTTGTTGATGAGGTAGTATATACGAAAACATCCCCAATGAATTTAGATGATAAGATGGATTCAGACATTGATAAAGTTCCTAAAACTTCAAAACTTTCTTCACAACCTTCTTCTGGATCTAAAGTATCATTTTCTAATGATGTGGTGAAAATTTCATGATTAAAAGTTAAAAAGAATGTTTCATCAGATTTCTTGTTGGTGTTATTATTAAGAATATCTTGTTGGTTTAAATTACCACTTGATCCACTATTTAATCCTGAACTGGAAGATGAACTGGAAGTAATAAGTGCAACCAATTCACCATTATCTGACCAAATTACATTTTGAATATCATCATCAATATCAACTCTTCTAACTAATTTCCCAGATTCCCAATCATAGAATGAAATACATCCTTGAGATTTAATACCTAATAAAAATCCAGAAAATATTTTATCAGCTTGATAAATTAAATCAATTGTTAAATCTTCTTTAAAATTTTTAAAAATTTTAACTGAAAGTGATGATTCCCTAATTGCAAACAGACAATTATTTGAAAAATCATGAGAATTCCATACTAAATCTTGACATTTACCATAAGTCTTAGATCTCCATGCTAATGATGTATAAATAATGTATTCACCATCACCAACAACAGCTACATATTTCCCATTTGGTGAATGAGTTAAAGATTGTGGGTAAACTTCGATATTACCTAGTTCTCTTTGTTGTAAAGATAATGATTCGCCATCTTTTAAACCATCAGTTAAATTTGGTTTTAAAATTGATTGATAAACTTCTGAATTTTTTGAATAAATTAATTTATTATTTGAATCCATTGAAAATAATGGTTCTTCATTACCTAATTTAACAATAACATAACCGGAATCTCCTCCAATAGCTATTAAGTTTGATTTAGATAATAATGAAATACACCATAATCTTTCTAAACTATAATTAATTGATTTTTCTAATTTAAAAGTATTTGCATTCCAAATTTTTAAAGTACCATCTTCAGAACCTGATATAATTAATGGTAATTCTGGGTGGAAAACGGCAAATGAAACATTTGATAAATGACCTTCTAATGTAGCAACACATGATTTAGTTTGATAATCCCAAATTTTAATAGTTTTATCATCTGAACAAGTAATTAAATAAGGTTTATCACTTTGTGGATAATAATCTGCAAAATTCACACCTCTTGCATCATGAGTTAACATTGTAAAATTTGGTACTGATGAACCTAATGACCAAACTTTAACAGTTCTATCTAAACAAGAAGAAGCAAAAGTATTTGGATCTTTAGGGTTAAAATTAGCAGACATAACAAAATGTTGATGACCTTCAAAAGTTTGTTCTAACTTCCAATTATTCTCCCAATTCCATAATCTAATAGTTGTATCATCACTACATGTTAAAAGGTAAGGTCTTGTTGGATGAACTGTAATCCATCTAACATAATCTGGATGAGCTTCAAATTGTGTGATTTTTTCACCAGTATTATAGTTATAAACTCTGACCAAAAAATCGTCACCTCCAACGACAATCCAATTCTTCCTAGCAATGAATCTACCAGCTCTAACAGGTAAATCAGTGACTTGAATAGATTTAACTAATGAATTAGTTGCATATGACCAAATTTCGATTTTCCCATTATATAAAGTAGTCAACACCCAAGGTTCAGTAGGATGGAAATCAATCCCCTTGACCCTCTCTGATCGTGTAGAAAAAAGTTTGGTTAAGTCTAATTTCATATTTTTAAACTTGTTTTGATAGTTTGTACACGGTGGACGTTTTGAATCAACAAATGAAAAATCCAACGAGATCGAATTCGAGCATAGGTGTCGCGCTCTCAATTTTAAGGGCTTTACAACAACTGCAATCTCAAATATCTTCGATATCTGAGAGTGACTAAGAGTAACTGAGAGTAACGCAGTGATTAGAGCAGTGTTAGTAGAGATATTGTATAAGAGAGTACAAGATAAATGATACGTACATTTTTAATACACTCCTTCGACATCACTTCTCTTTCCTCTATAATATTTCTCCAATTGTTCTAAATCTCTACTATAATTCCTCCATTTACTATCAAATGTAACATTTGAAAATTTATCAAGTACCAATTCCCTACCTAAACTAGACATATTGAATAATTCTTGATCATTTATCACTTTATCTATGAATATTTTCTTTAAAAGTGTGGATAATTCAGGGAAATGATGGAACAAGTATTCTTCATCATTGATTATTTCTAATTCCTCTGGTTTAAAATCTGGATCAGTCTTAGACTTGAAGAAAAACCCAGTATCGGATTTCCAATCATCCACTGGCTCACCATTTGAATTGATTGCAATATCTAACATTGGACCAGCTGAGGCATGAACAATAGGAATCACACCATTACTCATATATTCCACCACACCAATTCCGAAATGTTCATTCCACATGGAGTTTAAACCGAATTTAACTAGTGATAATTGTTTTAAGATCTCGTCGTATGAACAATCAACTATGAATTCAACGTATTCTGAAATTCCTAAATCGTATGATAAGGATTTTATACTGATTAAAACATCAGTATCATTTTCATCCCTACATGAACCTAAAAATACCAATTTTGGAATATCTTTAATATTCACCTTGGAATTTTTACAAATTTCAATGAATTTTTTAAATTCATTTAAAATCAAATCATGTCTCTTTTCAGATCTAAATTGTCCAATATAAATCAATTTATTTTCTCTTTCACTTGTTACATTTGGTAATGTCAATTCTGTTGAACAAGGAGGGTATAAAATCTCAATAATTGATCCAAGACTACTATTTAATGACCAAATTTTTTTCATATGATTTAAAGTCCAAGTCCCATTAGTTAATGTTATATCAACTAATGAACCTAAATAAATATAAATATAATACATTATAGTCCAATAAAAAAATTTAAATAATTGACTAAATTCACCTTTGAAAAAAATCAAATCTTTAAAAGATTTAAATTTCAATTTATTAAACATATCTTGTTGAATTATTGGATAATGAACATAAGCTAAGATTGGTAAGTTAAGAATATAATGGATTAACCAATAACTTCCTGGTAAACCAATTGTATCGATCCAAATATCTGGAGTTAATTCATAAAGACATTCAAATGAAAGTAAAATTGAACCAATTAATTGACCAATTAATGTGAAATGTTTCCAATAATCATTATTTATAAGATTATTAAATCTTCTTAAATAAATGAATACAACTCTTTTGTTATCTACTTTTATATTAAATTTTGATTCAACTTTATTTAAAATTTCCAAAGGTTTATTATAATTTACAGTATAAATAACTGCTAAATTATTATCATTTGAATTTAAAGTAGCATGAACAGCTTGCCATAAGACTTTTTCACCACCACCACCATTATTAGCATAAGGATGGAAAAATCCAAATATTAACTTACGTTTTGGATCATCAATTCTTCTATTTTTCATTAGTGATTTAAATTCTTCTTTATTTGATTTATCAATGGGATCAATTTTCAATTTATTATTATTATAATTATTATAATATGAAGGATTAATTGCAGAAGTAATTAATCTTCTTCTAAAACTAGATCTCTTATAAGAAACATGTAAATAAATATCAGTTGGATAATCCAAGACTTTATCAATTGATTTTTGCCAATGTTGAATTGGGACCACAAAAAATCTAGGTAAAACAGTTGTGAATATTTTAGATAATGCAAATAGAACAAGTGCAATGAACAAGATAATTGAGTATAGATCAAACATCTTTTACCACTTTTATTTTACCGTTTTCAAAATTAATTGTGGGAAATAAAATAATGGTATGTTATATCCTTTATATTCTTTTTCTCACCGGGAGATTGCGAGATGATGGGTTTTTAAGAGATAACAAAATTATCGGATTGATCCATTCGAATTCTTTTTTTGCCATTCTTATTCTTTATTCCTATTGATAAGGTGATGAGGGTATAGTTAAGTAATGCCTTGGATACCCTTTAAGTAATTGTTTCACTATTACTATATATGTTAATTTGTATATTGTCAATTATTGTACTGAGAGTTTTATGTACTGAGAATGGGTTTTATAGATATTATGCATACAAGCGAGATATTTCAGTGATCTCTTTTTATAATAGAGATTTCTTCTATGATTATGATAGTAATATTTTATAGTGTATACTTCTAAGATTAAAAAGATTCTATTCTCTTTAAGTATTTAAGGTTATAAAATTTTTTTTAATTTTTAGTTATGATTGCAAATTTCACATATTACCATCATATTACCATTAGTGGTATTTTTTTTATCTTAAAAGATTGCCCATATTGGTGTTAACATGATCATACATGAAAGTGTGTTGAAATGTATATTTAATTTTTGGAATATTAAAGATACATTGTTTTTTAAAAACCTAATAAAATTTAGCGGTTTAAAATGACTAAAAAATTTAAAAGTGTTAAAAAGTGTTAAATAAGGATAATTAGAAATTTTTAAAGATCATTCTTAGACAATTGATCTAGATATCTTTTTGAATATTATTATTTATAATATGTTATTTCCAAAAGATTTCCTATTAGAGTTTTTATAGAGTTTAGATTTGATTTTACAGTGAATTAGATTCATTTTAGGTATTAAATTATTATTACTCTACTCTCTACTTGTATCTATCAATTATTTAAAATTTCATTAACACATTTTTGTCAAAGAATCAACCTAATTTTTAACTGTTTATATTAATTAGAAAAGAATTAATTGGATGTTTTTAAAAGTATAATATAGATCTTGTAATTTAAGCAGAGTATAAATGTGAGTTTTATTTCTCAAAAGAATTTTACTGATAAAAGTACGTTGACTTTTTATGATCCATTAGTGAAATAATACCTTAATTTATACTACTCTAATACTTTATTACTCTACTTTATTATAATAAGAGATCATTAAAATCCACGTCACGTGACACGCATCATGTGACTGCCCCTTGTTTTTCCTTTGGTGTACCGCACTGTCTCCTTTTTTTGTTAATTAAAATTCCTAAAAAAGTTAAATTAAAATACGCGTTAATTTCTAATAACTATTCCCAAAGAGAATTTTACAATTTTTTTTTTTAATTACACGGTTGCTATTATATTACAAATTTTCTAATATAAAACACCAGAGACTTCTTAAAGTTAGAGATCAGATAATATCTTAGACTACCACTAGTAACTTTATTACATACTTATAATACACTTTTTAAAAAGACTTGAATTACTTTTTTTCAACGGGTTTTTTTAAGGGAAGAGAGAAGGTATAAGAGATACTTTTTTTAGATTAGAGATCCTTTTATTTTTAACAAAAGATAGGGATGCTGACTCCATTAAATAACTCAATAAAACAAAACCAAAACCAAAACCAAATCAATAGCATTAATAACACCAATAATTCAAATAATATGGACTCAATATCACCTGAAAAATCCAAAATTTTGAAAAAGGAAGAATTAGAAAAAATTGCCAAAGAATTGAAGAAGAAATTATCTAAAGCTTCTATAACTGCTAAACAACAATTTTCCCCCCTTTCTAAAATAAATAAGAGTCCATTGAACTTGATTTCCAAGAAGACTATAGTTGATTCAAGCCCTGATACGAATTTTAGAAATGAAAAGAGAAATTTTTTGTCTTCTTCATCACCATTATATTCTCCAAACAACAAATCTCCCACACATATCAAGAATTCAGCTGCTATTTCATTATTGAGTTCTTCACCTATTGAGTCTCCTACAAAGAAACAAAAATCATCACCATTGAAAAATCAACCAACTATGATTTTACAATCTGTTTCATCACCATCACCATCAAAAGGGTTAAAACCATCACCACCATTAAATTCCAAGAATTCGAATTCACAAAATTCACAAAATTTACAAACTACTCCAACTTTCTCAAAGAGACAATTGAATGTGAATACTTCAGGGAATACATCAAGTAATAGTACAAATAGTATGAATCCATTATTAAGAACTCCAACTCAATCGAAACAACTGTCGAATTATAATGATGAAGAAGGAGCAGACTTATTAATGTACTTAGCTACATCTCCATCACCTGCCAAGGCTTACTTCCCTAATACTCCAAAATTAGGAGCTGTAAGTCAATCAACAAGTTCACAAATTGCTCAATTAACTCAAAATGCTCAATTACAAGTTCAACAACAACAACAGCATTCACAACAAGTACAAGTACAACAACAACAACAACAAGCTGCACATTCACAGTCACAATCACAAGGTAATTCACAATCACAAGTACAAACACAAGTCAACGCACCACAATCCGTACAAGTTCAATCCCAAATTCAAATACAAGTTCAAGGACAACCACTTCCAAAATCAAATAATCTTTCAAGTTCAGCACCTAATACATCCCATAAATCGAATTCATCGAATTTCATCGCTCCACCACCACCATTAACACCTAAAAGGAATTTAAATTCTAGTAGTAAGACACCAACTAGATTAACACCATCAATTAATTTATTTAATAATTTGAATAATATGCCTTCATCAGGTTTATCTTTAACCCCTGCTGGTTTTAATATGAATGATTATGTGAATTTTTTTTCACCATCACCTGGTGGGATTAATTTAACAAAAATGAATAGTAATTTAAATTCAAGTTATTTGAAAACACCAGATTTTAGTAATTTAAATTCAAATTTGAAATTAGTTGATGGTAAAATGATTAATTTTGATAAAGTTGGATTATTCAAGAATTCAGAATCAAAAGAGTAAGTAAGTGGTTTTTATTTAGACGGGTTTTAATGATAATAAAATAGGATAAAAGAATGGAATTGGGGTAGAAAGTGGGAAAAGGGTGGATAAAAAGTATTAAAATAATTATAGATTAGAATACATAGTTATATGATCTTTTTTCAGTCTCTCCAAGTATTATCACCTTTCATATGACGAAGTATTCCAGCCCTGACTAAAGACTTTCAACTCTTCGAAATTCAGAGAATCTTCAAGTCTATTTGAAGAATTGGCTTCCTAAGAGCCGCTTTATGGTTTTGAGAGTGAGGAAAAAAAATTTTAACGATGATTGAAGTAGAAAATGGAGTAGACAAACTCCAACTAAAAACCGACGCAACCCCAATCGAACCAACCGCCAACCCTGAAACCAATGATGACGTCGAAACCAACGACAATGACACCAGTGACAAGAAGAAGAAAAAGAAGAAGAATAAGAAGAAGAAGAAAGTCACTGCAATTGATAATTCTTACCCTGATGGTATCTTCCCGGAGGGAGAATGGAAAGAATACCCACTAGAAGTCAACGCTTACCGTACCACTGATGAAGAGAAGAGGTACTTGGACAGACAAGATGATTCCAAATGGAATGATTTTAGAAAAGCCGCTGAAATTCATAGGAGGGTAAGACATAAGGCTCAATCAAGTATTAAACCTGGAATGACAATGACTGAAATAGCTGATTTAATTGAGAATTCAATAAGGAACTACGCTAATGGTGAGACTTTGCTTGATGCCGGTATTGGTTTCCCCACTGGGTTATCATTAAACCATGTAGCGGCACATTATACACCAAATGCAGGGGATAAAGTAGTTTTAAATTATGAAGATGTGATGAAAGTCGATATTGGTGTTCACGTCAATGGGTACATCGTTGATTCTGCATTCACATTCACATTCGACGATAAATATGATGAATTATTAAAAGCTGTGAAAGATGCAACTAACACTGGTGTGAATGCAGCTGGTATCGATGTAAGATTAAACGATATCGGTGAAGTCATCCAAGAAACAATGGAAAGTTACGAATTGGAAATCAATGGGAAAACTTACCCTATTAAATGTATCAGAAACTTGAACGGTCACAATATTTTCAGGTACTCTATCCACGGTGATAAATCCGTTCCTATCGTCCCTAATGGTGATATGACCAAGATGGAAGAAGGTGAGACTTTCGCCATTGAAACATTCGGGTCCACTGGTCGTGGTTACGTCGTCGGTGAAGGTGAATGCTCCCATTACTCCTTGAATGACAACCAAGATATTTCCCACCTTTCTGAATCCGCTAAGAACTTACATAACGTGATTAAACTGAACTTCAATACTTTACCTTGGTGTAGAAGGTACTTGGATAGGTTGGGTCAAGATAAATATTTATTAGCTTTGAATCAATTAGTTAGGTCCGGAGTAGTTAATGATTATCCTCCATTAGTCGATATCAAAGGTTCTTACACTGCTCAATTTGAACATACAATCTTATTACATCCTCATAAGAAGGAAGTTGTCAGTCGTGGTGACGATTTTTAAAAGTTTATATGGTATATGGTATATGATATATGATATATGGTAAATGGATGATTTTATTCTTGTCTTGTCTTTTGTTATTTTGTTGTATTTATGATATTTTTGAGTATTTTCGTGTATGCGTTTATATGGTAAAGCCTCTGTTAGCCGTACTTTAAAAGAATTTATTCACTTACTATTTGTAATTACTCTCTAAACCATCCATATACTCTACATAATACACACTCTATATGTTTTAATCCATATATACTCCTAAATACCTATACTAAACTTCATTATAATTAAACTCTTTGTGAAATATGAAATTTCTCCTAAATGATCATATGTGAGAAACAAAATTTCATCGTCGCACTCCTTGTTTTTTTTCCAACAGATCGATTATGGAAGTTAGTCCAAGTACTTTAGAATTTAAAGGTATGTTAATGAAATATTTACTTATAGCAGTAGGGAGCAGTAGGCAAAGACCCCCATTTGATTGATTTCAAATGGGTATTTGTGTGGTGTGGGATTTTGAATGATGTGTCTATTTTGAGGGACTTTTAGTGCACCATCGATACGTTGTATACCCGATGCAAGAGGATGCTAAAATACACAAAACCATTTATTTACTTCAAATCAAATTACTTATCACCCACTGTATACTCCCTTTCAAAGGTGTTGAAAGGGTTGAATGATTTTTTTTTTAATACTAACAAAAGTAGGAAATTTCCTTAAGCCAAATACTGAATATTTACACTTGACCAATAAGTCTAATGAACCATTAGCATTTAAAGTGAAAACCACTGCACCTAAATTATACTCAGTTAGACCAAATGCCAATATAATCAAACCAGGTGACTCCATGAAGATTTCCATCAATTTACAAGGTTTCAGTCAACCATTGGGTAAATTTTATAAATGTAAAGATAAATTTTTGATAGTTTCATTACCATGTCCAGTTGACTCTGATGCCACCAAAGTATCTGAATTTTGGAATGATTTAGAAAAAGCAAATAAATCAAAATTAGTCTCAAATAAATTAAGAGTAAATTATATTATTGAATCTGAAAGTGATGAAATTAAAGAAGAATTAAATAATGATGAAGTAGATAAATCCGTTGGTATTGAAGCTATTAAATCTGGTGTTGTTGGAGGTATTGCCACTGGTGCATCAGTTATTGAAAACCCAGTATCAAATGTTAGTAAAGATGAAACTGTATCAAATTTAGTAAAGAGAGATATTAACGATACTTCATTTACTAATAAAGCAACAATTGGATCAGGTTCAAATTCAGGATTAGGATCAGAAATTGACGAAGAATCAAATGAAAAGATTAATAAATTATCAGAAAAATTTGAAAAGAATGAATTAGAAACCAAAGTTAAAAAATCTGAACCTTTTGGAGTTTCATTAATTATGACTATCGTATTAATGTTACTTGCCTTTATTATTGGTTGGTTAATCTTTTAATTGTATACCTTTTATTTGTTAAATCTCTTTCACAAAACTCTCTGTACTGCCACTACTTTTTTTTTTCACAGGGTTTGGAAACTTTGGAAACTTGGAGTATGGACTCTAAAGTGCGCTGCGCTTTTTTATAACCCCTTAACCAATGATAAGACTTACCAGACGTTACTCAAGTTTACCCAAGATCAACGACTACCACATTCGTAGTGAGTTACCACTATGGCCCTCAACACCCACCCCGATGTCTTTGTTTCCTATGATTTCCAAAACTGGACTCCTGAGCAAGGAAATTGATATACTTGTGAAATCCCAGTACAATAAGTACGTCAAGATTTATCACCCTGATTTATCTATCCAAGTCTACGACGACAATGGGATGAAAGTCAGCAATGAGACGATGAGGGCGAGATTCGATGAAGTTCAGAAGAGTTATGAGATTTTGAAAGATCCTGGTCGTCGTAGAGGGTATATGAATAGTGAGAGTATAAGTTGGGATTCATATAAGTATAAGAACACGAATTCGAGTTTTGAAACGTATAGGATGGCGAATGCACATCGGAAGAAGTATGATTTCAAGAGAGATGAAGAGTTCTGGAAGGCTGGGACTTGGGAGGATTATTATAAGATGAAATACGATATGAAACCACCGACTCAAGAGGAATTGGATAAGAACAAGTACAAGATTTTAGGGATTGTGATTGCCGTGGTGGCGATGACTACGACGATCCAGATCCTTTTGGCGTTCGAGAAGAGTCGGAAGGTAGCGTATGAGTTGAATTTAAGACAATTGAAGTTGATGAGGGAGATGGGAGATGTTGGTCATCATGACGCTGTTGTTGGAAATGTAGGGTTCTCTAGAGTGAGACAAATGTTGTTAAATAGACGTGGGAAGGAGATCGATCAAGAGAAGTTGAGAGAGATGGAGAAGCAGGATGCTGAATTGTTGACTGGGTTTGCTCAACGGAAAGTAGATAAGTTTAAGAATGAGAAGGATTTGGAGGTTGAGAATGATAGGTTGATTGAGATCTCCAAGAGTGAAGCTGAGTTGTTCAATCCTTTGGAAACAAGTGAGTAAGTATTTTAAATATTCAATTCTATTAAATGTATTTTAAATTTTTTGTACCCTCAATCACTCACTCTTTTGTGCTTTTGTGCTCTTTGGTTCCTAGGAGAAAATTCTCGCAATCGATACAGATACTTTTGACATATTTAAGATGGATTTTATGAAACCGGACACTGTTCTTGACTTAGGCAACATCCGTCAAGCGTTGATCCGTATGGAAGAAACCATTGTGTTCTCCTTAATCGAAAGATCCCAATTTTTCTCATCACCTTCAGTCTACGAGGACAACAAGTATATACCAAACTTTGACGGATCAATGTTGGATTGGTTCTTATTACAGATGGAGAAAACACATTCTCAAGTCAGAAGGTACGAAGCTCCAGATGAGACTCCATTCTTCCCAGGAGATTTGTTGCCTATTATCTTACCATCCATCAACTACCCTAAGATCCTTGCAAGTTATTCAAATGAAATTAATGTGAATGAAGAAATCAAGAAGTTTTACGTTAATGAAATTGTACCACAGATTTCATGTGGTAAAGGTGAACAACAAGAGAATTTAGGGTCTGTGTCAACTTGTGATGTTGATGCGTTACAAGCTATATCTAGAAGAATCCATTTCGGGAAATTCGTAGCAGAATCGAAATTCCAAAACGATAAAGAAACTTATATAAAGTATATAAAGGAGAAAGATGTTGAAAATATCGAGAAATCAATAACTAATAAGGCTGTAGAAGATAAGATTTTAGAAAGATTAGAAATTAAAGCAGAGAATTATGGGGTTGATCCAAGTTTGAAATATACTCAGAATAAGCAATCAAAAGTTGATCCAAAAGTTATATCTAAGTTATATAAAGATTATATCATTCCTTTGACTAAGAAAGTTGAAATCGATTATTTATTAAGAAGATTAGAAGATGATTATTAGAGTTTAATATATCTTGAAACTTATTTTATTTGAGTTTTAGGTTTAATTTATTTATACTATCCTCTACCTTCTACCCTCTCTTTTAAGACTTGAAGAATAACTTAAATAGATTCAATTCAGAAGAATAGATCTGATATTCCATCTTTTATATCTTTAATGATCTATTTGATCAACTATTCACTTCTTTAATTTCTTTTACGTCTCACATACCTTTCAAATCTTTTATATATTCAAAATACTTCCTTATAATTTCAAGAGTTTTCTAAGAGTGTATTTAAGAAAATCTCTAATATATATTCTCTGTAATACTAATTCTAATCGTAATAATTCTAATTCTAATTCTAATTCTAATTCAAATTCAAAGTTAAACTCTAAAACTATAAATTAGCCATTAAACTACCAGGATGATTTTCATCATCAACAGGAATTTGTTTACCTAATTTATAGATATCTTTAATAAAACAATCTTTATCAATAACGATTAAATCAGCATCATAACCAATTCTTAAAAACCCCTTAGATTTTAAATTTAATGAGTTTGCAGCATTATTAGTTGCAGTTTTAATAGCTTGCGATAAAGTACAATCAGTCCAAGCTATTAAATTTCTAACACATTGAATTAATGAAGTACCTGAACCAGCTAAAGTCTTAGTACCTTCTAAACAAAGTCTAAATCCATCTTTAACAATATTTCTTTTATCCCAATTATATAAACCATCTTTTAAACCAAACATAAAGATAGCATCAGTGGTTAAAACACATTTATCAGGATGTGATTTATAAGCTAATGAAGCCATTGAAGCATCAACATGAATTCCATCACAGATCATACCGAAATATGGGGTATTGTTTTGGATAGGAGTATTAATTAATCCAATGATACCTGGATCTCTATGATGAGGTTGTGGCATTGCGTTGTATAAGTGAGTGATCATGGTAGCTCCATTTTCAATAGCTTTTAATCCGACTTCGTAAGTTGCGTTTGAATGACCGATGGAGTAGATGACGTCTTTCTTGATTAAATCCGGTATAGCTTCCAATACACCTGGGATTTCAGGAGCAGCTGTGACGATAGCTACGCTATCGATTAAGTTTTGTTCACCGTAGACTAAATCCATTTTATGAGGTTGGGTTGCGTCGACGAAGGTTTCAGTTGGGTGACAACCTTTCTTGAGTAAACTAATGAATGGACCTTCACAATGAGCACCTAATGAATCAGTCATGGAATTTGATCTTGATTTTTTCAAGATTGGTAAAACTTTTTGATATGTTTCTGGGAAATTTGAAGTGATTGTTGGACAAACTGCAGTTACTCCAGTTTTCAAGAATTTGGCCATGACATCTTTATAAAAATTTTTGTAATTTTCAATATCTTGTGGAGTACTTTCATTATTTAAACTTGAAAAATTAAGACCGTAAAATCCATTATTTTGAATATCAATTAATCCAGGTGATAAATAATTATTATTTAAATCAATAATTTTTGTATTGTTAGTATCTTTTGGATCTTCAATGATTTTCCCAGTTTCATTATCTATGAATAAATCTGTTGAATAATATATTATACCATTATCAATTAAATTACAATTTGTAAATTGTGTGTATCTCATCTTTATCTATATGAATTTGCACCGCACGGTTTTTCTTTTTTGATAAGGAACTGTTTTAGTTTAGTAAAACTGGAAAGCCAAAAATACAAAAGTACTTGTTAGAAGACTTGGAAAGTGAGCAGTTTATAAAAAGGATTATATAAATTATATATATAATTAAAAATATTGTAACTTAAGTAGAAATTTGTTGTAATTAAAAGTTGTTGTATTATTTTATTTTTTTTGTAACCTGTTGTGTTACATTTCGGCGATGTTACATTTCACACATGCGATAACGAAAAATATAAAATATAGTGAAAATCCATCTTTATAATACAATTAAAAAAGTAGAAAAAGGGAAAAACAAGAAAAGATGAAGAGTTGTACATTCAATGATAAAGAAGATGCATCTGAATATGTTGCTTGTTATATTGTCAATAAAATTAATTCATTTAAACCAACACCTTTAAATCCATTTGTTTTAGGATTACCAACTGGATCATCACCAGAAGGAGTTTATCAAAAATTAATTAAAAAATATCAACAAGGTTTAATAAGTTTTAAAAATGTTGTTACGTTTAATATGGATGAATATTATGGATTAGATATTTCAAATGATCAAAGTTATCATTATTTTATGTATAATAAATTATTTAATCATATTGATATACCAAAGGAAAATATTAATATTTTAAATGGATTATCAAGTAATATTGAAGAAGAATGTAAAAATTATGAATTAAAAATTAAAAAATATGGTAAAATTCATTTATTTTTAGGTGGTTTAGGAATTGAAGGTCATTTAGCATTTAATGAAAGTGGATCAAAAAGGGATTCAAAGACAAGAAAAATTGAATTAGTTAAATCAACATTAGAAGCTAATAGTAGATTTTTTGAGAATGATTTAAATAAAGTACCAAAATATGCATTAACAGTTGGTATTTCAACAATATTAGATAATTCAAATGAAATTATAATATTAGTATTTGGAGAGAATAAAAGATTTGCATTAGAAAAGACAATTAATAAAGATATTAGAGATAGTAAATATCCTTCATCGTTTTTAAAAGATCATTCTAATGTTATGATGGTTTGTGATTTCCAATCATTACCAATAGTTAGTAAACTTTAGTAAACTTTAGTAAACTTTAGTATATATTGAATTTTGTATTGCTCATTTCTATTCTCATTTATATAGTGGTATGAATTAATATCTCCACACAAACACAAAAAGAAAAAAATGGCATAGAAAACATTACGTAATTTGTTACGTAATATGTTACGCAATATGTTACGTAAGCAGCTGACCTAATGCATTACGTAATGAGATTACGTAATTCATTACATAACGCGATAAGTTTATGTTTACGTAATATGTTATGTAATCAGAGTAATATTACTACTACTAATAATAATAATAATAATATGTATATAAGTGCTTTTATGTTTGTTTATATATTTCCGTGTATCTTTCCCATACTCTCCATACTCGCCATTGATTGTCCATAATAATAATAATAATATCTAATTCTTTATGTGTTAGGTTATCAAATTGTCGTAAATATCTCCAAGTTACAGTTACAAATTTTAAAGTTGCATTTAAAAATTTTAAATTGTAACAGTGAGAATTAAAATCTGTTACATTTTGTTTTCAAAAGGAGAATAATTGATATATAAATAAATTATTTTACCTAAAATCCTACTTAAAGATTAATATTTATTTCTAATATACCATATACCATATTATATTGTTATAGTGTCATAGTGTTATATTGTTATATTTGGTACTTTAATTAGGTTAATTTTATTTACTGCTTTTCACCTTACTCAATTCTTTTTTTTTTCCCCCATTGATAACCCATCTTGTTGCAACAACTGTGGGATATTGAACAACAACAACAATTTTTTATTTTTTATTTTTTTTTTAAAAGAAAACACAGTCTTTTTACAATTATAATGATAACAACGGATAAATTAATAATCGATAAATTATCTTTATTTAATAATGATAATGATTTAAATACTTCAAATACTTCAAATACTTCAAATACTTCAAATACTTCAAATACTTCAAATTCAAATGACTTGGAATTAAATACTTTTAATAAAATTTTAAATAATTTTGAAAATAATTTAAAAATTAATGATATTAATAATTATTCAAATCATTTATTAAATGAATTAAATGAATCATTATCAAAAAATTCTTCAATTTCAATGTTACCAAATTTTAATATTAAACCAACTGGTAATGAATTTGGTAAATTTTTAATAATTGATTTAGGTGGTTCAACTTTAAGAATTTCAATTATTGAAATTTTATCAAACTTTGGGAATCCAAAATTATCAAGAAAGGAAAGGATAAAAATTATAATTGAAAAAAAATGGTTAATTTCAAATGATGAAAAATTAATTGATTTAAATTTTTTTAAATTTATTAGTTTAAAAATTATTGAAACTATTAAACTTCAAAATACTATAAATTTAAATGATGATATATCTATTGGTATAACTTGGTCATTCCCATTAAAACAATTATCTCATAATCTGGCTATTATTCATAATGTTGGTAAAGGTTGGGTAGTTGGTAAAGATATTTATAATAAAGATTTAAAAATTATAATAGAATCAACACTTTTAGATTTTTTTAATATAAAATCTAAAGTTAATATAATTATTAATGATTCATTAGCAGTTTATGCTGCAGGTTCATTTATTTCATCTGATTTAAAAATTGCAATGGTTTTAGGTACAGGTTATAATATTTGTTGTTCATTAAATACTAATTTAAATTCAAATTCAATTAAAAATTCTAAATTAATGCATTTTGATAAAAAATTAAATGAAAATGCAATTTTAATTAATTCTGAAACTTCATTATTTGGTTGTTCAGTATTACCTAATTTTGCAAATGATTTAGATCAAATAATTGATGATAGATTTAAAAATTCTAAAAATGATTTAAATTATTATAAATCTTATATGGAATTAGATCCAAATAATTCCAAAATTTTCCAACCTTATGAAATTATGACAAGTGGTAGATATTTACCTGAATTAACAAGATTATCAATAATTAAATTATATAATAATGGTGAAATTTTCCAATCTTCAAATTGTGAAATTGCTTTAAAATCAAATAAAATTTTCCATGAATATGAATTTTCAGGTGAATTAACTTGTTCAATTTCAGAAAATGCATCTTTGGAAATAATTAAAAATTCATTTATGAAAGATTTTAATTTAGAAATTGAAGATTTTGAAATTTTAAAAATTCAAAAAATTATAAATTCAATAATTAAAAGAGCTGCTTACACTATTTCAATATCAATTATATCTTTTATAAAATTATTAATTATTCATAATAATGAAAAATTTAATGACAAATTAGTTATTGGTTATGTTGGATCAGTTTTAGTATATTTCAATAATTACAGAAACCAAATTTTAGAATTTGTTAATTCTTCTGATTTTATAAAATCATTGGATATAACTGTTGATTTAATGGAAATTAATGATAGTTCAATTGTTGGTGCTGCAATTGGTGCTGCTTATTACAGTTAAAAAAAAGACCTACACCTATCCTTATACATACACATACACACATAAAAAACATATATATATGTGAAGAAAATTAAAAAATTAAAAAAAATTATAAAATTATAGAAAAAAAACACATTTATGGTAGTCATTGAATGATTTACGTATATACGATCATAGAATATTTATATTCTCATAATAAAGATACCCACTCTTTTATTTACTCTTTTATTTACTCTCTCTGTTCTTCTCTCATAGTAAATAGTTCTCACTTTTTATGGTATAAGATTTATTCTGGATGAAGAGATTTTTTTCAATTACTAGAAATCTACGGAACTTGAACTCTGTCCCCATTTTAAAGACTAGAGATATAGGTATCATCGCCCATATCGATGCAGGGAAAACAACAACCACAGAAAGAATGTTATTCTTTAGTGGGAAAACGAAGAAAATTGGGAATGTTGATGAAGGTGATACAGTCACTGATTACTTACAAAGTGAAAGGGAAAGAGGGATAACCATCCAACTGGCAGCGATCACGATCCCATGGAACCATCATAAAATCAATATCATCGATACACCCGGTCATGCAGATTTTACATTTGAAGTTATAAGGTCTTTAAGAGTCTTGGATGGTGCAATCACCATCTTGGATGCAGTTGCTGGTGTCGAGGCACAGACTGAAAAAGTATGGAAACAAGCTAAAGCATTGGGTTTACCCACGATATCGTTCGTGAATAAGATGGATCGTCCTGGGTCGGATTTCAGTCGGACTGTAAGGGAGATTATATCTAGGTTGAAAACTAGGGTTGTGGTTGTGACATTACCGTATTTTGAAAGTGTTGGTGGTGTGCCAGTTTTCAAAGGTTTGATTGATGTGATTAATAAGAAGGTGATGATTTGGGATTTGGAGAATGATCCAAATGGTAAGGAAGTTAAAATTTTAGATCCGAATGATGAACAATTGGAAATTATTAGGAATTCAAGGGAATCAATGGTTGAAACGTTAGGTGAATTTAATGATTCTGTAATTGATGATTTTTTATCAAAGGATGAAAATTACTTGGAGATGGATAAATCGATTTTAGTTCACGCTATAAGGGAATGCTGTATAAGTAATTTAGTTACTCCAGTTTTCTGCGGGTCAGCATTTAAAAATATTGGCGTTCAACCTTTACTTGATGGTGTATGTTCATATTTACCATCACCTAAAGAGACATCGTTACCTGAATTGAAATCCACGAAAAGAAAGAGAATAACAAAGGGTAAACATAAAAAAAGTGGTCAAAATTCAGTCAGTGAAGAAATCAATATTCCAATGGTCATGGGTCCTAAAGGGTTAGTTATCGATAACCAACCGAACTTAACCGTGGCGTTAGCGTTCAAAGTCATAACAGATGAGATCAGAGGGTCTTTAACTTTCTTCAGAGTTTATTCAGGGAATTTAACCGCTGGTAAAACTTTCATCAACACTAGGACTGGAACTAAACATTTACTTAGGAATTTATTGTTGATGCATGGTGACGAACCGATCCCCGTGAAACATATCTCATCGGGGAATATCGGTGTGATCGCTAGTAACGAAGAGATCATGACTGGTGACACACTTGTCTCACATGGTCCAGTCACAAAGGGTTTCAGTGAGACGGAGTCGAAGTTAACCTTGATGCCGATAGATATCCCACCGCCGCTTTTCAACGTTTCCATAGAACCTATCACTGCAGGTGACGCACGGTACATGAATGAGTGTTTAGATGCATTGATGAGGGAGGATCCATCACTTCGTGTTCATGTAGATGAAGAGATGGGTCAGACGATTTTGAGCGGGATGGGAGAGTTGCATTTGGAGATTATAAGGGATAGAATGGTGAGGGATATGAAGGCGAAGGTAACGTTTACGGATGTGGTTGTAGCGTATAAGGAGACTTTGGTTAGGAATCCGTATACGTCAGTGGTGGTGGAGGAGAATGGAGTTTTTGTTGAGGTTGAACTCCAAGGGAATGAAGAAGGTGAATTTTTGAATGATTTGGATGATTTGGATGAATCGGCCAGTGTTGGGGATGAAAATTATATTGTTTTAGAATCATTGGCTACTCCGGAGGAGTTTGTAATTGATACGGAAGAAGGTAGATGGAGGAGTGAAGTCTCGTTGGAGGAACTTAAAGATCTGATTATCCAGGGTTGCAGTGTTGGGTTATCGCTTGGTGGACCTGTAGTTGGGTGGCCATTGAATTCAGTTGTGGTAAGGGTGAAGAAGTGGGGGGCTCCATTATCTGATAAAACTTTCCAACCATTCAAATTAGTTGATATTTCCCGTCGTGCCGTACAAAGGGCTGTTCTGGAGGTACTGTCTTCACAATCTGATTCTTTCACAGTGATGGAACCGATGATGGAGGTTAAGATATTTGTTGAGTCAGATAAATTAGGTGAGATTACACATGATTTGACGACTAGATGTGGAGCAGATATTATTTCGATTTCTGATCAATCTGTGGAGGATATGGAGTCGATGACTTGGGCGATGGAAGAGTCAGGGAAAGTATATTTACCTGAGTTAGGAGTGATTAACCAACAAATCAAAAATGAAAAGATTGTGACTGCCCATGCACCATTGAGGGAGATGATTGGGTACTTGAGTAAGTTGAGGTCGATGACCAAGGGAAGAAGTACGTTCGATAATAAGTATTTAGGTATGAGGAAATGTAATCATTCTAGATCCTCGTTGATTTTAAAGAGTTTGTAAAAAGTTGTAAAAAGTTTGTAGATATTCAGTTTTGTAAATAGTGTAGTACGACATTTGTAAGTATTTTTGTACATAGACATAAATCACACGACACTCGTCAGATCCTCTCCAACAAAAATAAATTTCACAGTGCGATAAACGTAAAAAACAGCGAGATCATTCAAGAGTGTGACAAACAGAATGAGTGAAGTAATTGATCAGAACGAGTTGAGTTCAACATCATCGAATTCGTCGTTTGTACCCATAGACAAGATTGATGCTGTCCAAGTGGTCGATGAGGCAAAACAATTTAATCTGGGTTTAATTGAGTATATCGAGAAGACATCACCAGTGAAGGAGATCGGGAATAATTACCATATCATATCAGTGTTTGGGTCCCAATCTACTGGGAAATCAACACTTTTGAACACTTTATTTAACACGAACTTCGACGTGATGGATGAAACAAAGAGACAACAGACGACAAAGGGGATTTGGATGGCGTATTCACCTAGTATTAATACTACGAATCATCAATCTGGTAAAGAAAAGTTAGAGAATGTTTTCGTGATGGATGTGGAAGGGACAGATGGTAGGGAGAGAGGTGAGGATCAGGATTTCGAGAGGAAGTCAGCGTTGTTTGCGTTGTCGACGTCGGAAATCTTGATTGTTAATATTTGGGAACATCAAGTTGGGTTGTACCAAGGTGCTAATATGGGACTTTTGAAGACTGTTTTTGAAGTGAATTTATCGTTGTTTGGTAAGAGTAAGGTGGAATCTACCAGTGGTGGCGATCATAAGGTGTTGTTGTTGTTTGTGATTAGAGATTTCGTGGGTATGACCCCAATTGAGAATTTATCGGAGACTTTAAAAACTGATTTAACCAAGATGTGGGATGATTTGAATAAACCGGTGGAATTGGCACATTTGAAATTCGAACAGTTCTTCGATATAAAGTTCCATGGGTTGAGTCATAAGATCTTACAGCGTGAAAAGTTTGATCAGGATGTGAAAACTTTGGGCAATAAGTTCGTTGGTGATGAACTTTGGAAACCTGAGTACCACCATAATGTCCCGATTGATGGGTGGACGATGTATGCGTCGAATTGTTGGGAACAAATTGACTCGAATAAGGACTTGGACTTACCAACTCAACAAATCTTGGTGGCGAAGTTTAAATGTGATGAGATTGTGGGTGTTTTGTATAAGGAATTTCAAGAGAAGTATCAAGTGATGTTATTGGATCCTATTGAGAAGGGTGAAAGTGAGGTGGATTATAAGGAAGTAGGGTTGTTGATGAATGATTTGAGGAATGATTATTTAGATCAATTCCAAATGTTGGCTGGGAAATATAATCCTTTAGTTTACCAAAGTAAAAAAGATTCCTTAAATGAGAAAATCTTGGTTAATTATAATGAATTATTCAGTATTTACGCTAAGAGTATTATTTCTAGTACTTTAAAAAAATTTAAGGCTGTATTGGAAGAGGATAACGGTGTTAAATTCATCGATAAGGTGATGGAATCTAAGGCAAAATACCAATTGGAAGTAAACCAGAATTTAGGGTATTTGTCCATTGGTGAGATTGTATTCACTAAGTACCAAGTTGAATTAGATAAAGAGATTGACGAGTTAGTGAGTACCCAACAAGTGGTTGAGTTGAATTCGATAGTTACTGGAATGGTTAAAAAGTTGGGTGTGCTGTTGAATAAATTGATGGTTTTTGAAATTGGTAGTTTGTCCGAAACGTCATGGGACAATATATACAATGGGTTCGAGAAATTGATCGATACTCAATTGAGCAAGTATAGTGATGGTGAAAATTATGATTTCGGACTCGGAATCGATTCTAAGAACACTGAAAATTCAATCGATAGGTTTAAATTTAAAGCATGGGTCAAGTTTTACCAATTAATTAAGAAAAACTTGTCGAAGGAGAGTATATTGAGTATCTTGAAAGATAGATTCGATGATAAGTTCAGATACGACGTGAATGGGTTGCCTAGATTGTACAAGACGGAATCGGAGTTGGATAAGAGTTTTGGCGAGTCCAAAAGTTTTGCATTGAAGGTTGTACCACAATTGAGTATACTTAGATTATCTGATTCCACTGAGATCATCCCATCTTACGATATCTTTGATAAGAAATTAAGCATCAAGTACGACGAGAATTATAGGTTGGATGAATTTGAGGATGATGATCATGATGATGAAACTAATAGATTCTGTCATATAATTAATGAAGATGAGAAAAGTGAGATTTTAAGTAAATTTAAGAAAGAAATTGATGCTAAGTACATCGAAACTAAGAGAGGGATAATTCTGCATATTACTTCCATCCCATATTATATCTATATAATCATTATCGTTTTGGGTTGGAATGAATTCTTAGCAGTTATTAGATCACCTATATTTTTCACATTAGCGATCTTATTAGGTGCTGGAGTTTACGTTATGTATCAATTAAACTTAATTAAACCCGCCATGTTGATAATTCAAAAAATGATTGATGAATCGATTATTATAGCTAAACAAAAGGCGAAAGAATGGATTATCGATGATCATGAAATTCATGGTAAGAATTTAGAGAAAGTAAGTGAAGAGATTGAATTGGATGATTTAAGCGAGGTTAAACCTAAACCTGAGAGTACATAGTTTTTTTTTCTCTAATATAAATTCAAAACCCTTTACCGTACCGTACCTAATCCATCACTACATACCCTGAAGCGTAAGAAACACTGCTCTCGAAGTAATTCATTACTTTACTGCTTTGACTGTACCCAATCCATGTAAACCCATAATCACCACCTATCTCCTCAAGTAATTTTAAGACTAACCAAATCGGTTTTTCGCCACATATGGTGTTCCCGGACACTTTTATATATGTAAACCAATCACTTGATGAACCGGATGAAGCCACAATCATTGACAATTTATCCAAGTTCTCAATTGACTTGTATATCGGGGTTTCACTAACTTTAGAAAACGATGAAAGTGTAGTGATTTGGGTTTTGAGGTCCCCGAGATTGAAGTCTGTGGTTAATGTTATAGGTGTTTCAGTGTGGAGGTAGTTCGTGTACCCGAATCTAGACCCCCAATGACAGAAATCAGAACTGATGACGAACCCATTGGTGGCGTCCTTGAAGTATGGGATTAATTCCCTAACTAGTGAATCCATGTGTTGTTCATCCATCGAACTAATCATTATCGGGACTATACTTACCAGTTTCTTTAATTCTTGAGATTTATAAGCGACATAAGGTGCATGCATCTCGAATGAATGCTCTTCATCATCAATTTCATCACTCATGAATTTAAATTTCCCTGACTTCACGAGTTTCTTACACAAACTTAAATCAACTGGTAAATCACCAAGTGGTGTCTCGTACCGGTGATAATGGCTTACCATGGCGTAATTCTTGAAGTAAACGTGATGTGATGGCCCGATAATGAAGATCCTTTCAAGGTGAGTGAAATCAATCACTGAGAAAGTCTCACCTAATCGTTTACTGCTGTATGTATACCCTGCATGTGGTCCAATTGCTATTCTTGTGTTGTGGATGGGTTGTTTGGTTAATGTTGATTTGATTTGGTTGGTTAATTTTAAAGGATTTGATGTGTACCAAGATCCTGAATGAGTCGCTGGTCTACTCATCCTTATCTCATTTTTTCCCATTTAGCATATTTTATAGTATTAATTACCGAGTTAAGTAATTTCCAGAATTTTACTAAAACTCAAACCAAGACCAAGACACACACAAAGAGACGAGATAAAGAGGTAGAATTAAAGAGAGAAGAATAATTAAAAGTATATTCAATTATTAAGATTCCTTTTTAGTAACTTCAACAACCCAATCATTTTGTAAAACAACTTCACCTTCTAAAGTATAAGTACTTCTAACAGGACATTTACCTCTAAAAAGGAAACCAGAAGGTGTTTGATCTTGTTTAAATTCCACCGTATACTCTTCATCCCTTGGTTCAAAATCACCTAATTCAGTCACGGTCTTCTTGACTGTGATCCCGGCTTTTATAGCCGTTTGAGTATAAACGAAATCTTTCAATGGTTTCAAAGCTACAAAGTGGATAGTTGATGTGTATTTTGTACCTTCAGGGATCGACATAATGATTTCATCTTCGCCGTAGATGGGGACAGTGACGAGATCTTCTTTGCCCTCAACGACTACGGTGAATTTAATAATTCTGAAATCTGTGTGTTCTCCGTATGGTGACATTCCTATTTCTAATTTCTTTTTCTATTTTCTAGGATTAACTACTTTAACGAAGTACCACATTATATATAGTTTCAAATATGGGGTAGGAAAGGCAAAAGTACAATTTTATTGTTTGTCATATCCGAGGTGACTTGCATGAAATAGCAGGGGACGTTGGCACTTGTGGAGAAACTAAATTTTTTTTAAAAAAAGAGTCAAAAGAATTGATGACGTGGTTATGTGGTTAGAGTGTAAGAGTTGTTTAAATACGTGTCTTTTTATGGTGTAATATTGTACTTGTTTATGTAGGTAGATCATTTTCCCCAGATTTCGTTCGCAACCAGGTATAAACTCAAATTGGTTCCTGTGATGTCCTGTGAAATTTTGCAGATCTTTTTATAAGGGGACAAAAAGAGGACAAAAAGAGGACAAAAAGAGGACAAAAAACAGTATATTAAAATACCTATAAATAACCAACTCTTTCAATTTTAAAATTTTCAACTTCCAGTTGTAATTTTGATTTTAATTCATTCATATTTGTATAATTAAATTCGAATGAAAAGTCAAAAATTTTACATTCTGGTTCATTTGATAAATTTCTAATATTTGATAAAAATGGATGATTTAATGATTGAATTACATCAAATCTTTCATCTTGATCCCAAACTAATAAATTATTAATTAAATCAATACCTAAATTTGAAGCAAATGGATAAATTTTGGAAAACTCAACTGGTAAATAATTTAATTTTAATAAATTTATATTCCAATTTTTTGACATAATTAAATTTTTATTTGGTGATCCAAGTTTTTTACAAATTTCATTTAATTGACTTAATTGATCTTTACCAACAAATATTGGTCTTCTACCATATAATTCAGCTAATATACAACCAATTGACCATAAATCAATTGATTTATTATAATTTTGTTTACTTAAAATTAATTCAGGTGCTCTATACCATCTTGTTGCAACATAATTTGTAATTAAATTATAATTTTTATTATTATTATTATTATTATTGTTGTTGTTATTATTATTACCATTACCAGGTTTTGAATTTTTATTTAATTCATCCATTTGATTAATAATCTTAGGGTTTATACCTCTTGCTAAACCAAAATCACAAATTTTTAAATTACCTTGAATTGTAACTAAAATATTACCAGGTTTTAAATCTCTATGAATAACATCAGCTGAATGAATATATTTTAATCCACATAAGATTTGATAAATAAAATTTTGAATATGATATTCACTAAATTGAACAGATGAATAAATTACTTTTGATAAATCAAAGTCACATAATTCTTGGAAGCAATATAATCCATCAAATGGTTGTTCATAAATTATATCTAAATCAATTAATGAAATGATATTTTTATGACCATTGAAATGTTTCATTAATTTAAGTTCCCTAATAGCTCTTTTTAATAATACTTCCTTTTCAAGTATTCTACTAACTTTTTTAATTGCAATACGTGAATTTAAATCAGTCTTGATATCAATTGCCAGACAAACTGTTCCATATGATCCTTTACCAAGGACGTCAACAATTTTATACCTTTGATCTACAAGGAATTTAGGATCTACTTTTTCCATCCCTCTTTTTGCCTATTTCTTTAATCTCTTATACTTTCTATTGCCCAATACCAATCTTGCAGTATAAAATAGTGTAAGAGTATTTTTCTTTAAACCACAAAGTTGCAAATTGCAAAAATGGTTGCAAACGACATGCCGCGACATGACGCGACACCGCAGGTTCGCAAAAGTTTTTTTCAAAAAATTTTTCACTGTGTTAAAAATACTCAAATACGTTGAAATCATTAAGTAAAGGTAAACCATGAGTTCATCACATTGTAGATTTTATGAGAATAAATATCCTGAAGTGGATGAAGTTGTTATGGTCAACGTTCAAGAAATCGCAGAGATGGGTGCATACGTCAAACTTTTAGAATTTGATAATATTGAAGGAATGGTTTTATTATCTGAATTATCAAGAAGAAGAATTCGTTCAATTCAAAAATTAATAAGAGTTGGTAAAAATGAAGTTGCAGTTGTTTTAAGAGTTGATAAAGAAAAGGGATATATCGATTTATCCAAAAGAAGAGTTAGTGCAGAAGATATTGTTAAATGTGATGAAAGATATAATAAATCAAAAGCAGTTCATTCAATTTTAAGACATTGTGCTGAAAAATTTAATATTTCATTAGAAGAATTATATTCAACTATTGGTTGGCCATTAAGTAGAAAATATGGTCATGCATATGATGCTTTTAAAATTTCAATTACTGATTCATCAGTTTATGATGATATTGTACCACCATCAAAAGATATTTTGGATGAATTAAAATTATATATTAGTAGAAGATTAACCCCTCAAGCTATTAAAATTAGAGCAGATGTTGAAGTTAGTTGTTTTAGTTATGAAGGTATTGATGCTATAAAGAAAGCATTAACTGAAGCTGAATCAATTTCAACTGATCAAATGCAAATTAAAGCAAAATTAGTTGCAGCTCCTTTATATGTTATATCAGTTCAAGCTTTAGATAAAGATCAAGGTATTAAATTATTAAATGAAGCTATTGAAAAAATTACAAAAACAATTGAAGAATCTGGTGGTCAATGTAAAATTACAATGGCTCCAAAAGCTGTTACTGCCACTGAAGATGCTCAATTACAAGCTTTATTAGAAAGAAAGGAAGCTGAAGATAAAGATACTTCTGATGAAGAAGGTGAAGATGAAGATGATGATTAAAGAAATTGAAAGTCTTCTTAAAACTGTATACTAATATAAGATTATAGATTTTTTGTCTAATCCAAACCCCCCTTGCACGAGAGATATTTTATAAATATATATATATATATATATATATATATATTTACAGATAAAGAATATATATATAATGAGAAAGGGATACCTCTGTTTATTAATTCTAATTTACATACTTCTATACATTTTGTCTTAACTTTTAGCTTATAAAACCCTCTTTCCTTTGATGTGTTAAAAAGTTTTAAAAAGGATTTGATTTATAAATTGTCAATTCTTTATTATTTGCTCTTTCAATTATATAACCAGGTAAATTATTAACTAATTGTGATGGTACTTTTAAATTTATTAATGTTGGAGGTAATAAAATTTGATCAATTTCAATTAATTCTTGATTACCACTAATATTTAATTTCATTAAATTATTAAAATTTACATTCCTCATTAACTTCAATTCATTAAAACTTAAATCTAAAATTGATAAATTAATTGGTAATTCAATACTTTCTAAAGTTTTAATTGATTGATATGCAAGATTTAAAATTTTTAAATTTAATGGGAATATAACATCTTTTAAATTACTTATTCTTTTATCATTATCAATTAAATCAGGATCCATTTCAATATTTAATTCTATTAATGAATCAGGGAATAAAACATTTTTTAATGTAGTTATTGAATTATTACCAATGAATAATTTTTTTAAATTTGATGGGAATGCAACTTTATTTAATGTTTTAATATTATTATTATTTAATGCTAAATTTTCAATTGAATTTGGTAATTTTAATGGATTTATACTATTTACTCCATTACCACTTAAATTAACATTTTTAACTAAATTTGGTAATTTTAAACCTCTTGTATTTGTCATTGATTGTTGTAAATTTAACAGTATTAAATAATCTGGGAATTTTATACCAGTCATTGATTCATTTGGTATAAATGATACATCTAAAAATGTTAAACTTTCAGGAAATTTACATCCTTTTAAATTATCAATTGGATTAAATGATAAATTTAATAATTTTAAGTTAGGGAATTCAATATTTCTAATATTATCAATTCTATTATTTGATAAATCCAAAGTTTCTAAATCTGGCCAGTCAACATAATTTAAAAAATATAAATGATTACCTGAAATATTTAAATTACGAAGTGATGATGGGAATTTTATATCATCAATACTGGTAATTTTATTATTTGAAACATCTAAATTGATTAAATTAGTAGGTAATTGAAATTCAAGATCTTCAAGTGAACCACCTGATAAATTTAAAGTTTCAATAGTTTCCGGTAATTTTATCTTTTTTAAAGATTTAATATAATTATTACCATAATCGAAAACTTTTAAATTTGGCCAATCTATATCTTTTTGAATTTCAATTAAAAGTTTTTCAATTTCTTCATTTTCTAATTCACTAAAACTATTATCGTATTTATCAATTATTGAAACTTGTGTAATTTTATCATTAACACATTTAAAACAATCAATGAAACTAGTATAAACTGATTTTTCATCATCATCACTAAATTCACTCCATCTTCTATTAGTATCAAAAGTTATATGAAACCCAATTTCCAGAAATTTTTTCATCCAATCTTCATGATTTTTCAAAAATTCAGTTAAATTCTTGGATATATCTTCTTCTTCTTCTTCTTCATTAAGGAATTCAAAGCAAACATTTAAGAATTGATAATTTTTATCAAAATCAGTAATTTTAGAAATCTCAAGTACTTCCGTCGTAGGATATATGATTTTCAATTCTTCAATTTGTCTTTGGATGTGGTAAGTTCTCGGAAGTTGTGAAACAATAACTAATCTGCTATCTGGTGGAGCATCATTAATTTCAATTGGCTCCAGGCCAATCACTTCTTTATCATCTATCTTTATTGGATCTTTAATATCTTCTCCTTTAGTATCATTGTCGGTCTTTTTATCAACTTCCATAGTATTCTCTATGTTATTCTCCACTTTATTGTCTATGTTTTTATCTATGTGATTCTCTATAGTAGTCTCTATAGTAGTCTCTACAGTTTCTATATTATTATTATCATCATCATCACCATTTGAAGGTTCTTTCTCTATAGGTTTTTCATCAATTGCCATTAAATCTTCGTTAGCTTTCTTCACCTCTTCGACCTCTTTAACTTCTTCTTCAGCTTTAACTTCTTCAACTACCTTATCATTTACAACCTCCTTATCTAAATCAATTTTATCAATATCATTTATCATCTCATCACTAACCATCTTTTTTTCCCATTGCGATTGTTTTTAAATAAACCGATGGTGTACTGCACTTCGCTTTCCCTATTTACTTCGCACTGATCATTTAAAAATTATATTCCTATTAAGATAAAAGATAAATCCTATAATGTTTAGTAGACCAACCGTTGATAACAAATTAGACAAGTTAATCAATAAAGCTACAGATGAAACATTGACAGCAGACAATTGGCAATATATCTTGGATGTTTGCGATTATATATCATCTAATCCTGAAGATGCAACAAAGGAGGCAATTAAAATTATAATAATTAGATTAAATTGTAAAGATGCAAATATTATATTAAGAACTTTATCATTAATTCTTGCCATAGCTGAAAATTGTGGTTCAAGAATGAAACAAGAAATTGCAACAAAATCATTTTTAAACGATTGTTTAATTAAAAAATTAGGTGATAAAAAATTACATAAAACTGTTAAATTTAGAATTTCTGATATAATTAAACAATTATATGAATCTTTTAAACTGGATCCTTCTTTAAAACCAATGACTGACGCTTATAATATTTTAATTAAAGATTATAAACAATATATTGAAACTGCTCCAATAAAACCTGATAAAAAGGAATTAAGTAAACAAGATAAATTAAAGGAAGAAGAAGATTATCAAAGAATTTTAAAATTATCATTACAAGAATATGAAAGAGAGAAATCAGTTAAGAAAGCTTATCTTAATGAAAAACCTTTACCAGAGACAAAAGTTGAACAACAAGTTAAACCACAAGAACAAAAAATTGAACCAAAGAGTGAAACTATTGCAACTGTTTCAAAAGTTAGAGCATTATATGATTTAATATCTTATGAACCTGATGAATTATCTTTCCGTAAAGGTGATGTGATTGTTGTTATAGAATCAGTTTATAGAGATTGGTGGAGAGGTTCATTACCAAATGGTACTGTTGGTATATTCCCATTAAATTATGTTACACCAATAATTAATAAATCACCTGAAGAAACTGCTAAAGAATTAGAAATTGAAAATAAAATATTAAATGAACTGAAAAAAGTTGATAAATTATTAGCTTTATTATCTACTTCAAATTCAAATGAAGATGAAGTAACTCAATTATATAATGAAATATTACCTTTAAGACCATTATTAGGTGGATTTATTGATAAATATAGTGCAAGAAATGAAGAATTAACTAATATGAATAATCAATTATCTATTCAAGTTAAATTTTATAATGAAAGGATGGAAAATCTGATAAATCAAAGAATTAATCAGCCTCATTCAATATCAATGACTCCATATCCTAATAATAATCAACAACAAATGCAACCCCAATATTCACAACCCCAATACTCACAGCCACAATACTCACAGCCACAACCTGAACATACGTTCCCACAACAGCAACAGCAACAGCAACAAACTCCACCACAACAACAATACATCTCAATGCAACCTACAAGCAATGGCTTTGGTAATGAAAGGTACCAACTGCCAACTTATTCACAATCACAAGCCTCACAATCACCAGTTTCATCACAAATTAATTACCCTAATTACCAGATGAATTATCCTCAACCTCCACAAACTTCACAACCTAATTACCTGAACATAAATAGTTTCCCTTCAGTTAACAATTTATAGTGCATAATACATAATTTAAAGTTATCGCGACGTTTCTCTATCAAAACTTTCAGTGCATAACATTTCCACACACTTCACATAAAACACACCTAAGACATAAAAAAAACTATAAAAGCCATGTCAGACAACCTATATACACATAGAGAGAACCAGAACAATGAAAGATTCGATGAATTAGCTTCAACGTTACGTCAATTTAGAACAACTGTTAATGATATAGGTAGTAACGCTCAACAAGAAAGTCTGCTTTTAGATACTTTAAATGATGGATTTGGTAGATTAATGGTATCAGTTGATAGGACAAGTGGAGAATTAAGAACTGTGATGAATAGAAATCAAAGTCTTACGAGGATTGTTGGGATGATATTACTTGGATTTTTCGTTATTTGGATGTTATTTAAAATGAAAGGTTAAAACAGTAGATAAAGAGTAAATAAAATAGTAGATAAAATAGTAATAAATAGTGATAATAAGACATATATATTCATGCATATGTTTTGTGTGTTTCGTTGATTTCTCCTTTAACTTTACTGTTTGTTAACAACATCAGATCCTAATCTATAATTACCAATTGCATTACCCCAATTAATTTTGGATTTTGTAACAGGTAATAATCTTCTTAAATTCTTAAAATATTTGACGTTTAATTGATTGAAACTATCAACTATATTTAAAGTAGTTTTATTTTCTGAATTATTGATGAAATTTACAATACTCTTATCATTTAAACTTATTGAATCTTCAATCTTATCATTGAAATTTAAACGAACATTACCATCTTCATAATAATGGATATCGACACTAATATCTCCTAAAATTTTACCATCTTTGATAATATAGGTTGAATTCCATTGTCCGGTATAATAATTTTCAGGATTTAATTTCTGACCAATGATAATTATATAGATTTCGTCATCTTTAGGAATAATAGTGAATGCATAAGTGGAAGGGTAATGATCTTCACCATATTGTTCCAATGATTTAACCAAACTATCAAAATACGAAGGGTAACTAATTTCAGGAACATAAGTTTCGAAATCAATCGCTGATTGTGAATCTAAATCGATATTAAACATTTTCTTTTCGATATAATCAACGTACTTGGTGGATCCAGTCACTTTATTCAATTTAGAAGCTATGTATTTAGATGAATAAACTCCTCCCTTTTCATTAATATATTGTTCTATGGATGAACTAATTAATCTGCCCTCGCCGGGGACAATCGCAGATAACTCACTTTTAAGACCTTTCAATTCACCTGGTGGGGCACTTTCTACTAAGGATGATACAAGATTTTCTAATTTAACACTGGACATAATCAATTTGTGGAAGTTAATCGGATTTTATGGTGATTGTATTTAGTGATTTTGATGATTGTCTCGGTGCGATCTCAACGACTTTAAACTAAGAGATTTTTGATAAAGAGAATAGAAAATGAGTCGTTATATATTATAAAATGACTATCTTTGGGATAAAAGGCTAAGATAATAAGAACGCACCAGCACCTTCATTTACAGCTTGTAATAATCTCACCTTCATAACTTCTTCATTGGAATAACTTGGTAATTTAAGATAATTTGCACAAGTCATAACACTTGGTAAATAATCATCATCTTTTAATTCACCTTCAGGGAACTTTCTAACAACTGTTAATTCAGGTTTTAAAGCTTTAAATCCACCAATTGGTAATTTGGGAGCACCAGTTAAAAATTGTAAGAATGAACGTCTTTCAATATCGTTGAATTCAACTAATACTTTAATTAATGATTTAATCACCTTGGATTCCTTATTATATCCATGATTTGCATAAAGTGAAGAATCAATAGTTTCAAATGACCAATCTTCTTCAGAATTACCGAATAAATCAACTAGTTCAATTGGACTGAATACAATTAATGAACTTATTGGGAAAACTTTTGAGAATCCATCCATAAATGCTTTAACTTGTGATATTATACCTGTGTATAACGTTGCTTCACCAACTTTTTTGATATATGATTCAATATTATCTGAATTAATTAATATATTTTCACCATTTGGTATTAATTCAAATTCTGGGTATCCAGGTAATTGGAAAGTAATTGATAAATCTTCTAATGTACAATTATCAATTTTAATTAAATCTCTCTCATGTTTAGGGACAGTTGGATATAAATCAGTATATTTTTTTAAATGATTAATTGACTCATATAAATATGAATCAATTAATTTAATACTTGATAATATTCTCATGTTTTTCAATTCCTTTAATGGATTATCATTACTAAATATTTCAATTAATTTTAAGAAAATTGGATTAAATTTAAAATCAATAATTCTGGAATCTAATAATGATCTAGCAATAAATTTACCTAATATAGAAAATAAAAATAGTGTCTTTTTTCCTTCATCACTATTTAATTGTTTAGAACTTAAAGGACAAGGAAATAATCCAGTAGGGTAATGAATATAATCTTCAATATCACCCTTTGGATGATCATCTCTCCATAATTTTAATTTCCTCTTGGAAAATTCTTTGGATACAGAAGAATAAAATTCTAATGTTGGACCTAAACCTGAACCAACCTCATCAAAATATTCAATTTCTAAAACCCCAGGTGTTGATCCATATAACCCTAATACTTTAATAGCACTTTGAAGGATTTTACTTCTTGAAATACGTACTTTATGTCTTGATGGTCTACCTAATTGTGGTTTTGGACCATTGTTATTATTATTAGTATTACCATTATTTTCATTATCTTGATTAGTTCTAATTTGCCATTGATGAATTAATCTTGAATATCCAAATGAAGTTGATTGAAGGAAGAAGATTCTTGTATCTAATGGGAACATAAATGGGAATTGTCTAGTTATATGAATTGCCCATCCAGGTAATGTACCACTTGCAATAATTAAAGGTTCTTCTAATTGCCTATTTAATTTAACTGAAAGTTTCCAATTCATAAATTTATCCGATGGAATTTTAACAAATTTTAATTCTTTCGGTAATTGATTCATTTCAAATAAGATTTTTAATAATTTTAATATACTTATAGTAACTTTATCATAAATTTCTAATTCACTATCATCATTATTTGAAGAATATAAAATAGCGGCAGCTTTGGATTCTTTTGTTTCGATTGACTCAGTAGAATCATTATTTGATTCATGTTTCCTCAAAGTGATTTCATGAACAGTATTCCAAATTTTGGAAGAATCAATAGTTTCATCATTTTCATTTTGTAATGATCTATAAATCGCTCCATAAATAGTGGTTTGATTTGGTATAATTTCTCCATTAATTAAAAAATCAACTTCATAAGGTTTAGCCTTTTCTTTAACACTTTCGACATGAGTGGCAACACTATTTCCCGCCTCATCTTTATATTCTTCAACCATTTCGTTATGCTCATCGTCATCATCATCACCTGCTTCACCGTGGCCGCCATGAACCACAGATTCGTCATCATCAACAGTATCATCAATTTCTTGAGTATTAGAATTAGGATTTGAACGGGAAACTCCAGTAAGGTACTCAAATAAATTTAATCTTTGTTTCAAAAAAACGTCAATAGATGCAAATGTTGCAATTGCATGAATTGATAAAATCATATTTTGCATATTACTTGGTAATTTTAAACCATTTGGCAGATCTTCAGTAACCAATCTTAATTTTATCTGTTTTGCCATTCCTGCAGTTTGTGAATTATCATAGTAAGCAGGTGATGAAAATCTTGATAAATTAGCTGAAGCACCTGATGAAATGATTTCAAATGATTCAGATCTAGTTAACGCTTCTTGTAATTTTTCGACTAATATAGTAACAGGTGATTTAGATTCTTCTGGATCATGTAATGTGAAAAATTTATAGATGAATAACCTATATTGATTTGAATCAGGATTGAAATCTTCAGATGTGAAAATTGAAGTTAATAAAGGTATAACATTTGAAGAAATTAATTCAAAACTTGAAACATTATGATATAAAATTTGTTTAAATCTATCCCATAGTTCTGACCAATCTTTATCATTAAGATCATCAGGGTTTGATAAAGCTTGTTTAAGATCAATAAGTGATTGAGAATTAATTGATGAAGTTGAATTATTTTCTGATTTTTTAATATCTGTGTATGCTTCTTCAATTTCATAACTTAAATGTAATAATTTATTATAAATTCTATTACTTGATAATTTAAATTCATAATTTTTGGTGAATTCAAAATCAGTGAATCTATTGGTATATGGTGATCTATAAGGTTCCGAATTTTCATAATTATCACTTGAAATATCTTGTAAACCTGCTTTATCTAAAGTATCTTTAATTAATAAAATATCATTGATTAAACCTTCCTTTTCAAAAGTATTAAAAAATATTTTAGGACTACTTCTAATTAAATTTAAAATTATAATTGAGCAACTTAATAAGCAAATATTTGAATTTAATTTGGTAGTATTATCACTTGGACGATTAGTATTATTGATAGTATCATCATGTTGAACATTATCATTACCAAAATCATCATCACCTTCTTCAATAACATCATCCATTTCACCATCATAATCATCTTCTTCTTCACTTGCTAACATTTCAGTATCAGGATCATTTTTCTTAGTACTGGTTTTGGACGTTGGATTAAAATCTTTTAAAATAGTTGATTTATTTTGATTTATAATTGAAGCTAATAAATTTGAAACTAATTCAATATCATTAATTTTCTCTAAATCAGTTTCTAAATCATAAAACTTTATAATTCTGAAAATATTTATAAGTATCTTCCTTCTAACTTCAAAATCCATTGATGCTTGAAATCCATTCATTAAAAATGACCAAATTTCATTAACAAATCTTAAATAAGATTCTTGCGTTACTTCACTGTATAATTCAATTCTTCTCTCATTAATTTCCAGCCTTTCAGATTGTTCTTCATGAGAATTCTTTAAGAATGGAGTTTCTTGTGGTGTATATGAAATTGGTAATAAATATCCAATTAATGATAAAAATTGTGAAAGTAATTCATTTGGTGTGGCCATTATTGCTTCAATAGATACAACCTCAATATTTTTAGGTTCTTGGGTTTTAACTGGGACAGTAATATTTACATTTGAATCTGAATTTGAATTTGATATTGAGTTTGTCTTTTTATACCTATTGATTGATTTAATAATACTTGATCCAATAGATATATCATTTAATAATATGGCTGAAATATCTACACTAGTACTTGCTAAAATAATTAAAGATTTAATAAGACTAATGCAAGAACTAAAATTAACTGGAGTCTTTGTAGAATCTTTATTATTTGATGATTTATTTGCACTAATAATAATAGTTTGAACCAATTCATTTAATAAATCAGACCTTTTCAGGAATAATTTTTCTAATAAATCAGGATAAGATTTAAAACTTTCAATAGTTCTCGAGATAGTTAACCAACCATTTTCAATTACTATTGAATCAGAATGATTTTTAACAACATTTGAAACATCTTCGAAAACATCATCAATCATTTGGAAATTATCGTATACTATATTTGTACAAGCATTAGCTACAATAATTAAACATTTACGTTGTGAATGAATTGTCAAGAAATCTAAATATTGGAAACATGATTTCAATCCATTATTTTCAATAATTTGACCGTGTGACATTGGATCCCTTGAAATCATTTCTAATGCTTGTAATGCTTGTTCGGTTAAATCAATAAATTCAATTTCATTTAATTTTTCACATAAAGCCTCAATTGCATCATTATTGATTATATCATGAATAAAATCTAGGTTAACTTCAACAAAATTATATAAACAACGACATGCAACTAATTGTAATTCTAATTCATGTATTAAAAGTGGATCTCTGATTAAATTTACTAATGCTTTAGCTAATTTATTTCCTGGTATAACTCTTTCAGCTGTTATAGCATTCATCATTAATAATTTTTCAGATAATTCATTTAAAGTTTCTAAAATTATAAATGTATCTTCTCTTTGATTTAAATTCGTAAGTATTTGATCCATTTCATTATCCCTACCCATACCTGATAACATACCACCACCTCCACCAGACATTAATCTTTGAAGAACATCTGCAAATGATTGCTCTCCTGGTCTTGATGCTGTACCAGATGTGGTGTTTCCTTCTGCAGTATTACCATTGGCACCTCCTGTTCTTGTCATACTACTAATTGCTCTTAAAAAATCAGCTCTTGAATCACCAGATTCATTATTCCCTGAACCCGAATTACCACCTTCTCTAGAACGAATAAGATTGCCAAGGAAGTGATTAAGACTAGCGCCGTGAATAGAAAATTCATCTTCATCTTCATCATCATCGTCATCATCTTCTCCATCATCTTCATCTTCAAATTCGTCTCTTTCAAAATCTTCATGGTATGGAAACTCCTCGTCATCTTCAACAATATCATCATCTTCTTCATGGTGATGTTCTAAGATGTCATCGTCTTCATCTACTTCATGAATATCGTGGAATGCATCATACCTAGAATTGCCACCATCCTCTTGTTCTTCAATTTCAACGGCGGGTTCACTTAAATCTTGTCCATAGACATGACCACTACGAGTTTGTCTCCTCCTTGCTTGTTCACTTAATCTTAATAATGAATCATCTTCATTATCACTGAATTCTTCTTCAACCATTTCATTATCACGGATAGGTTCAGGAGCTTGCGGTTTTTGTGACCGCTTAGAAGTTCTAACCATATTTAAATAATTTAGATACTTCAATTATTAATCTCCAAGTATCCTTAGACACGTATATATAAAGTCTTTTGTGTATATATTATGGACCCAAATGCAATAATTGAATTTAAATTTGCAATAAGGGAATCCTTTTTTAGTAACACAGATTAAAACGCACTTATCCTCAATACAAAAAATAGAAAATCCGCTACCAGCTTTATAAAAGCTCGCAAATATATTATTACTATTTACAGTGGTGCTTTTTATTACAGCAGTTCACGACCATGAACAATCTTCCAAGTGCTGTTGACTCTTTCCTTACCATGTTTCAGAGATAAGTTATTAAGTAATTCAAAATCTTCCGGTTCAAGAGTCACGGTACGAATATTTGCAGCAATTCTGTCAAATTTAGCACTTCTTGGAATGACATTAGTTCCTCTTTGAACGGCCCATGAAATTAAGATTTGTCCAGGCTCAACGTTGTATTTCGTACCTAAATCAATGACTTCTGGATATTTAACTACAAATGCACCTTCACCACCTAATGGAGAATAAGCTTGACCTAAAATATTGTTTTCTTTCAAGTATTTCAATAATTCTGGTTGAGTTAAAAGTGGATGAGCTTCTATTTGATTAATAGCAGGGACAACATCTATTTCAGGGTCTTTCTTTAAAGTTTCTAAATTTTCGATGGTGAAATTGGATACACCTAAAGATCTAATCTTTTTAGTTGAATGATAAATTTTAACTAATTCTCTATATGTATCAACATAATTCCAATCTTTGTAAACTTCACCAGGGTTTGATTTATCTTCAGAATAAGGGAAATGAATCAAATATGAATCTAAATAATCTAAACCTAATCTTTCTAAAGTATCATCTAAATTTTTTTGTACATCCTTATGTTCAGTATTCCAAAGTTTAGAAACTACAAAAATCTCTTCTCTTGGTACTCCTGACTCAATAATTGCCTTCCCAACATCTACCTCATTCACACCTCTGCCATAGATATAAGCCGTATCTAAATGGCGGTATCCTTGTTTTAAAGCTTCTACAATTCCTTCTTGTGACACAGTCATACAACCAAACCCAACTTTTGGAATTTCGTAACCTGTATTCAATGTAAATGATTCTTTATTAACTGTAGCCATATCTAGATGTATATATTAAAACCAAAGGTTTCCATAAAAAAAATCTACATCTGCAGAGATCGTGGACTTTAAATACTCCACAATTCTGAATAAGGAAATATGTCCGAGAACCACAGTTAAAGATGCAAAAACATACTTATTTTAGTCATAATTGTTAATGATACTGAATAGTAGGTTACTATAAACTCGTGGATTGGCACCTTCACATTCTATTGGAGATTAAGAGTTGGTCGGCTCTAAAGTGATAAAGCCATCGTATAGATAATTAGTGTGGATTTAACCTAACAAAATAAGAAGTCTTCTTGATTCAATCAATTCCTAATATTAACACTTTCACCTTAACTGCATGTGTAAAATTACATTGTTTCGTGTTTTAACTATGCCTTCTGTGTTTTAACTATACCTTCTGTGTTTTAACTATGCCTTCTGCTATTTAAAGTTGATGTGATATGAAGATATTACAGATAATACATGCCTATATCTTTGGCTTAATCAAGTAACATCTCCGTTACTCAAAGAAATCCTTTCAATCTATACAATAAATCAATATATTAATATACATTACTATTTAACAACTATTAACGATAAAAATCTGGTTTTGAAGTATTTAATCCATATTCAGTTAATGCACTACTCAAATCTTCCATAGTTAATACAATCTTCCCCTGTTGATTCCCAGAATTACTTGAACTATGCAGTGGTAAATCACCATCAACATTTGAATTTGAATTTCCCGTCATTTGTTGTTGATTTGCGTATTGCTGACCTTGTAATAATTGTTTTGCTCTTACTTGAGGATTGGCTGAATTATAAACAGCTGAAGAGTTACGAATTCTTGAATATTCATAAGCATCTTGTGTGACATCCAGTATAAATTTTTGTGTAGCTAATGCTAATAATCTTTTAATCCTTATATCACTTGATTCAAATCCATTTTTAGCTAAATAATAATCAGTCACAGTATCAGGAATAATTGGTGCAAAATCTCCTTCCATTAAATCAAGAACTTCTTTTAATGTTTTATCTTTTCTTGCTAATTCGGGTAAGTCTGGTAATTGAATATTAACTTTTTCATTAGTTTTTGTTCCATTAGTCTTTTCTTTACCATTCTCTTCTGGTTCCATTCCAGGTATTATATCATCATTATCATTGTCATTAAATTCATCATCAATCTCTTCGTCAACATCCATCTGGTTGTCAATTTTCTCTTCTGCTGTCATGTTGATACACTCTGTCTTCTTAATCTTCTATCAACAAGTATTTACACTGTATTATATAGTAATATCAATAATATGCGATAGTTTTTGTTTGAGTATTGAGAATCTTTTTAATCCGCACCCTTTAAAAACTATTGGTGATACATTACAAACCTAATGCAGCAGGTAAAAGACCCTAATGATTCTATAACATTTGGGAATGCCCTTCTGTTAAGAGTTGATGGGGCAATTGGAGCTATGTCCTTATCGCCCAACGGTAGGGATGCAGTTTTAGCTGGTCGTAGAGGTTTATTTATTATAGATTTAGACGATCCATTTACTACACCTAGATGGTTATATCATATTACTTCTTGGGAAGTTGCAGATGTTCAATGGTCGCCACATCATTTTGCTAAACCATCATGGTGTATATCTACTTCAAATCAAAAGGCTTTACTTTGGGATTTAGCTAGACCTTCAGATAATTCAATTTTAAATGTTTTACATGAACATACTAGAGCTATAACAGATATAAATTTCCATCCTTCAGATCCTGAATTATTAGCTACTTGTTCAATTGATACTTTTGTTTTAAGTTGGGATATGAGAACTCCAAGGAAGGCCGTTCAACAATGGGCGGAATGGAGAGCAGGTGCAACACAAGTTAAATGGAATCATAATAATCCTTATGAAATTGCATCAAGTCATGATCATTCATTTTATGTTTGGGATACTAGGAAAGGTGCATTACCAATTTTAAAAATTGAAGATGCACATAAGGGGAAAATCAATGGAATTGATTTTAGTAAAGGTATAACAACATGTTCTAATGATAGAACTATTAAATACTGGGATTTAAATGGTGGAATATCAAATGATTTAAGTCCATCCATAATAATAAATACTGACTTCCCTGTTGCTAGAGCTAGACCTTTACCATTTGGAGATGAAAAATCATTAGGTATAATGCCTTTAAGAGGTGGTCAAGATTCAGTTCATATTTTCAATTGTGATCAAGCTTTTGAACAATATAAAAGCACCGGTGCAACTCAGCAACTAGATTTAGAACCTACTTATTCATTCAAAGGTCATGGTGGTCCAATTAAAGATTTCTTATGGAGGAGAAGACATGGGAACTATGAGCATTTCCTGGCTAAACGTGATTGGACTGATTATCAATTGGTTTCTTGGTCGCTGGCTGATTATGATTTGAAATTATGGCCTCATGATGATAAATTATATAAGAATGTTAATTATAATCCGTTACATGATAGAATCCGTAAATCGGTCCCAATGGAAGACGATGACGCAAGTAGTATATCAACATCAATTAATTCTAGTGAACCTGTAGAAGTTGCTAAACCTTATAATTACAACACCTATTGTATGGAGCCACCAGTGAATTTGAATAATATTTTAGCTAAGAATAAAGGAGATTTGTTATCTGCCATGGCAATGTTTCAAATTGCTAAGAAACATCAAAATATTCCAATACTTCCAACACAATTAAATCATTTAGATTGGATTTCAGGTGTTCGTATGGGAAGATCAGATGAACAATCTGATAAAATGAGTGATAGTCCTTCTAATCTTGGAGAAGAAGTTAGTATGGTTGCACATACATTTCCTAAAGTACGGTTTGAAAGAATCTCAGTTTCTACTGGTGAATTAATTTTAAGTTTAAGAGGTCCATTGCCATTTATTTTACCTAGTCCACAAACTCTATCATTACCTAGTGATTCAAATCCAACATCTGCTACTTCAAATACAACACAAAAGAAATCTTTGAATTCTGCTAATGATGATGATAGAGAAGATAGTAGAGTTACCAACGATACAAATAATACTAATGATAATACTACTGCGGCTCCAGTGAGTAATTCTACAACAACTACCACAACTAATAATCCTAATACAACTTTAATTGAAAAGGAAAATATTAATGATGTTCCAAAGACTGAAGATAATTTAAATACTGATGAAAATGAAACAGAACTGAAATTAATTTTTATTAGAATAGAAATTAAATTCCCAAGACAATATCCATATTTAGAAACAAAACCTACAAAAGTTATAACTAATAAAAAATTCCAAAAACAAAATTTTATTGTTTTCAATATCGAAGAAACTCATGAATTAACTAAAGAAGTGAAAGAAGAAATGACTTTCCATTTAAAAGAAATTTCACAATTTTATTCTAATAAACATCAAAGATTCTGTTTAGAACCATTATTAAGATACTTAATGGGTGAAAAAATCCCCTTGGACGACAATTTATTATCTGTTGAAACTCCAATTGATGAAGAAGATGATATAATTCAAGAAATCGGTAATGAAGATTGGGCCGATGATTTAATCGATCAACAACCTCTTGGATCTCGTCTTGGATCTCCTGGTCCTGAACAATATAGTCCAATGCATGGCTCAGAAACTGATAACGATGATTTGGAGGACGAATTTTCTGATTTCATGCCTGCTTTGAATGATGAAGAAATGCTAAATAGTGTTGGATCTTTGAATAAGAGTGGAAATGAAGATTTATCCGAAGGATTAAACGTTGGTGATGATTTGGATAGTGGGAATACTGGTATAGTCAACAATAAATTTTTTGATTCAACTCCATTACCAAAAGGTTGTGGGGCAGTTTGGTCACATACAGGTCAATTAGTTTGTTTCTTTATCCCCAAGGCTAATGAGGAGGAAAGTAAGAACTTACAAAAATTCAGTATTTTCAAGTTCACAGATGCAGGGTTTAGTTTAAACACGCATAAGGATCTGCATGAGAGTCATACTACCGAACTTGATAATGAATATCCTAGTGATGAAAACAACCATTCTCATGGTGCTGCTGATGATGAAGATGCCGACGCAGATGATGAAAATTATAATTCTGATGTTGAAACCAGTTCAACTGATAGTTTTGCTAATGATTGGGATGATATTGAAGAAGAAGATTTAATGTCGAGATTCAGAGTGCCGGGATTATTCAAAACTTCCGTTGGTCTTGGGAATAGATATGTTGCTAGAACTGCTGGTAGGTTAAATAATCTTACTGCTAGTAATGGTGGTACTGGATCTCAACATAAATCATCCGTCCCTGGTGGACTGGTAGATGTGAAAAGTAAAAAGAAATCACGTCAGAATACCAAAACTAATAATATTGTTGGTATATTTGATTTCAAACATTTGCTACCTGATAAACAAGAATTAGCGAAAGAATATAGAGTCTTAGGGGACTCTCCTGAGAATTTAGCTAAATACAATAGTGAAGTTGCTTTGAAATATGGATTAACTGAAATTAGTAGTGCTTGGAAATTACTTGAGATGGTATTATTAAAAGATATTCAAATTAGTAACATACATCCAGTTTATTATTCTTCAAATGTATTGAATCCTAATTCCAATGTAGCCAAAAATGTTGAAGCTATGAATCATTTAATTCAAGTCAGTCAAATGACTAAAAAATTATTTAATAATGATAATTATAGATTTTATTGGGGGTCTCATCCATTTGGTTATTCTTGGTTAATTGAAGAAATGATGAGTTATTTTGAAAGAAGAGGTAATTTACAGATGTTAGTTATGCTTTCTTGTATATTATATGAAAATACTAGTCATATAACTAAAAGTAACGACACTAACAATAAGAATAATAACGGTGATGCTTATAATATTCCAGTTCATACCCCATATCAAACTAAACCACAGCCACCATCGTTAGTTCAAATTAGAAGACATAACGAAGCTATTGAGCATGAAAGAAACTTATCCTTCCATGAATCTTTTAGTACTGATAGAAATGATATTAGAGAAACACTTCATAAACATAGAAATTCATCATTACTGGTATTTAGAAGAGATTCTATGACTAAGATGAGTGGAAGTCTTGGTGGTACACCTATTCCTTATTCTGGTTCAATCAGATCATTAAATTCAAATTCTGAATCTGAATCACCTGAAAGGATGGGATACTTGAAGAAGAATTTGCAATTAGTCAGTTCATCATTGGATACTGAATCTTATTTAAGAAAGCAAAGTTCATCTAAATTTAAAAGATTAAAGAATATAAATAATGGTAATGTAAATACTAAAAGACCAAATAGAAGAGGAATGGTAAAACCACCACCTAATGTGACTATTGAATTTGATAATATTGAAACATTAGATATATTTGATGATATCTATACAAACCCATTATTAAGTTCCCAAAATCAATCTAAGATTGAAGCATATAGGGAAATGTATGCAAATATGTTATATTCATGGGGGTTCCCAGCTAATAGAATTAAAATATTAAAATTCAATTACCCAAATTATGAAGCAAATTCCAAATCAAAATTCACTGAACATGAATGTAATTTTGGTTTAAGAAATGATCCACTTTTATTAATGCTGGAAATTAAATATGTTAATCAACCAACACCAATTGAAAGTGCTAAACAAAATCCAAGATTATCAAATGATAATAAAACATTGAAATATTGTAATCTATGTCACTTATTAGTTTCTAAAAGATTAGTTATTTGTACAAATTGTGAACATATCTTGCATTCACATTGTGCATCTGACTGGTGGGGGGATAAGGCGGAAGAATGTCCTAGTGGTTGTGGTTGTCATTGCCTTGACCATCAATTGTAATATAGTAAATAAAATACAAAGGAAAAGGAAAGTTTATATTTAATGTATATTATATATATTTTTAACGTTGTCTAGTATTCACGATTTGATCTTTTAAAATTTCATCCCATTTTTCACATAAATCATCTACGTATTTAACAGCATCTTCACTACCTGTTGTGTCAACTTCGTCATAAGAGATATATTCTTTACCCACTCTATCTGTACATGAAACAACTTTTGCATCTTGTCTTTCATCATCTTTTAAAGCACAACTAATCAAAGCATTTGCAGCATTATGTCCTGATATATTATGTAATGGAGAACCTAACCATCTTGCTACATAGAATAAGAAAAGCATCCCATAGTACGTGAAAACATTTAAGTATTGGTTGAAAACAAAACTAGTGAAAATACCTGGACTTATAACATATTGTTTAATATTCTCTTCTTTATACACTTTTTTATAAGTTCCCATATGAATCAAATCAATTAAACGTTTAGAACCTTCATATGGACTTGTATTTTCAATAAGTTCAATATCATTAAATGAAAGATATTGAGCACCACTAGCTGGTGATGAAACCCAAACAATCTTACCACCTTTTAATAATTTCTTTAACTTATGGATTAAATAGTAAGGTCCAAATACATTCCCTTGGAATAATAATCCCATTCCGTCTTTAGATTTCACACCAACTTGTTGGATCTTCATTTGACCCTCAGTTACTGCAAAAATTGGATCTTTAATAATATCTTTAACTGCAAACCAGAAATCAACACCTAAATAAACTGTTTGAGCTGAATTTATAAACATATAATCAATCTTGGTATATTTTTGGTTTAAGTCGTAGTATGCACCTAATACTGAAACCATATTACAAAAATCCACTAATATATAATCGAATTCAACTTGTCTGAATTTCTTTTGATCTTTAGTGTATGCGTTGATCTCATCAATTGTATCAAGAGCCTTTGGTAAAGTACGAGATGTGACTATTATAGTCAAGCTATCATCTCCTTCTTTAAGGTTATCTATTAATCTCTTAGCTAAGGAAATCCCTAAATTGGATGAACCACCTGTAAGTAATGCAACTGTCATCGTTTAAGAAATTGAAATTCTCAAACGAGTTTTCTCATTAACCGTTAGAGAGAAATAAGCCATTTTTTTTTTCAAGATTGTTAATAACTGATTAAGTAAGGGTTATTAGAAGTTCTTATCAAGTAATGCACTTCTTATTGAGGTAATTGATATATTTGCTTTCTTTTGGCCATTTTAAGATGAATTTACGTTAGTTATCTACAGATCTTGCTTATCTAAGACAACAGATCTCATTAGATTTATAAGGTACGTTGATATTATGGTCTATTCACCTCCAACTCACCATATATCTCTCATATCTTCGATTCCAATAAACTCTTACCTTTTCCTATAGATTATAACCTAAGAACGGGTTTAAAATCCCATTATTAATAAAATCCATGCTATTTATAAATATTAGTAACGAACTCGGATGCTCACTGATAAAGCTCACGGATAAATTCACAACCAAGGATATGGAAGAAAAGGAATGTCATTTATTTGTTTTAATTCATGGACTTTGGGGTAGTCCATCGAACTTAAATACTATAGAAAAAGTGTTAAAAGACGTTGTAGCTAAGAGACTGGACAAAAAAATAGTTATTTTAAGACCTTCAAGTTTTAGTTTCTGGAAAACATATGACGGATTAAAGATAAATGCCGAAAGAGTTTTATTCGATATGTTTTATGAAATTGAAACTTTAAAGAAGAGTGATTATAAAGTTACTGAGTTAAGTATAGTTGGTTACTCATTAGGTGGGTTAATTAGTAGATATTTGATTGGAATTTTAGAAGATATTGAATTTTTCAAATATGTAAAACCGGTTATATTCACAACATTTGCTACTCCACATGTTGGTATTGAATTCTTTAAACCTAATTATTTCGATTGGACAGCAAATACAATTGGTGGATATCTCTTTGGTCCAAGTGGTAATCAACTTTTCATTAAAGATCATGAAAAATTATTAGTTCAACTTTCTGATCCAGATACTAGATATATGAGAGGTATAAAACGATTTGAAAAATTAGTTTTATTAGCAAATATTAAAAATGATAGAAGTGTTGCATTCTTCACTTCATTTATTACTGATTATTCACCATTTGAAAATTTTGATATTGTTAAAATTAGATATTTAGAAGATTTACCAAGTATAAAAGTTTCAGATGTTTATGTTAGAGGTAAAGTTATTGATTTAAATAGATCTGATTTTGAAATTAATAAATCTGGTGAAGAGTTAAATGTTCAAGAACATACAAGCTTCCTAAGATCTTCAAAATTAATTAGAGGTGTTATTATTATTATGGCTATTTTCATTCTTCCAATTTGGATTCCAACTGTTATGACTGCAACTTCATTAAGTTCAATTTATTCAATGATAAAAATTAAAGTTTTAACCTACAAAGAACCATTTGATCATTGGAAGAAAGTTAAATCTGGTGTTTATGGTAATCTGCCAGTTGATGATGAAGATTTTAAAATTGGAACTAAAAAGAGGCAACAAAGAAAGAATTTAAGAAATCATGAATCTTTTAAAGGCGATACTTCTAAAATTACTGAAAATGCTTTAGAAAATTTTCTTTATGCTGATGAAAGATTTGTTCATGGTGATGGACATCCAGTTGGAGATGATCAAATGGGAGATGTTTTCGTTGATCCTGTTAAAACTGTTACACACGCAGTAGACTCTGTTACAGGTCTGGAGAACAGTAGTACCCTTGGTTTTAATGACGAAGAAGGTCTGGAAGATCATGGTGATGATGATGATGATGACACTGATAATGTTTCAAATACTTTTGGAAAAAGACTTAACTCAGTTGGCCTTATATTCAAACCTAAAAAGAAATTATTTGAAATTGATATCAATGCACAAATCAAGGCTATCTTAAAACATGAAGAGAAACTTTCAACAATCGATTATGAAAATTATCCATTATTTATCAAAGCAAGTAAGTTGCCACTTAATGAAGACAAACAACAGATTGTATCCAACTTAAATAGTTTACCATGGATCAAGTTGCCTGTATTTCTTGATGCCTGGAATGCTCACGATGGCATCGTAGCTAGAAGAGGTCCTAAAACTAATCCAAAGGGAACTGCATCAATTGTCTTATGGGCTTGTCTCGTAAAAGATCACCTCGACAACAATGATAAATAACTCCTTTAATGAGACATTAAATATTCAATCTTTTTGATAATTCACTTCTTTGTAACTGTTTATAGTAAAATAAAAATTATGGAAACCTTAAAAATCTCAGACCGCAACCAATTGAGCATTGAGAAATCTTTGGATTTTACAATTGCACCAAATGATGTTTCATCGACTCTTAACGCTAAGAGCCCCAATACTATCGTTAAGATCGTTACCTAGGACACCTTTAACTAGAGCCATAACGTATGGGGTAATTGGGTTTAGTTCATATAACTACTATAATTATAGGTCTAAAATCCTTAATGATGTTCATGCAATTGACACAACTAAACATACTTTAAATATTGATAATGAAGCTGAAACTTTTGAAATGGGATTATATATCGCTTCCCAGAATGAAGAAAGAGATCAATATGACACTTATAGAAATGAGAGGTTAAATTCTTCAAACTTTTTCAAACGAATATGGTTTTATTTTAACTTTAAAGTAATCGATTATATAATTGACCCTTTAATTACATTCACAAGATTTATTGAATTAAGTTGTATATTATTACCTGTACTATTATCATGTCCTATGGTTTTTTATGGTAGTAAGGAAGAAACTGGTGCAAAATTATGGTATAGATATATAAGATGGTCAGCTGAATTAGCTGGTGCTTCATTTATAAAATTGGGTCAATGGGCAGCTACAAGAACTGATTTATTACCTAAACTAATGTGTGCTGAATTAAATAATTTACATTCAAATGCTAAACCACATTCCTTAGAGGCTACTAAAAAAATTATACTTGATAGTTTTAATAGTGGTAATAAAGAAGAATTATTTACATTTGATAAAATATTTGATGAATTTACTGAAGAACCTATTGGAGTTGGTGCAATTGCTCAAGTTTATCTTGCTAAAATTAATGAAAAATTTATAGCAAAAGTTAATGATTTAGATACTGAACTTGAACTGAAATTAAAATTTAAAAATGGTGAAGAAAGTGCTTATCAATCAATTATTGATAAATTTATAATAACTCAAGAACATTCATTAAAATCAAGTCAAAAAGTAGCTATTAAAGTTTTACATCCAAATGTAGAAGTTAAAATTAATAGAGATTTAAAATTAATGAAATTTTTTGCAAATTTAATTAATAGTATACCTACAATGGAATGGCTTTCATTACCTGATGAAGTTGATCAATTTGCAATTTTAATGAGATTACAATTAGATTTAAGAATTGAAGGGTTAAATTTAGCAAAATTTAGATATAATTTCCATAAAAATAATGATATTCATTTTCCAAAACCATATCTTAATTTTTCAACTAGAACAGTATTAGTTGAAGAATTTATGAATGCAATCCCATTAGAAACTATATTATCAATTGATAAAAATTTTGGTAAAAATTTATCAAAAGAAATAAGTGATAAGGGGCTTGATTCATTTTTAAAAATGTTAATTTTAGATAATTTTATTCATGCAGATTTACATCCTGGTAATATGATGGTTAGATTTTATAAAAATGAATTATATAAACATGAAAAGGAATACAAAATTGTAAAATCAAGTAATGAAGATGAAACAAATAGAATTACAGATGAACTTCTTGCTTTACCAACAACAAATCAAAAAGAATGGTGTGAAAAATTATCAAGTTTATATCATGAAGGGTATCATGCAGAAATTTGTTTCTTAGATGTTGGAATTGTTACAGAATTAAATAAAACTGATAGATTTAATTTTATAGATTTATTTAAAGCATTATCGGAATTTGATGGTTTTAAAGCCGGTGAATTAATGATTGAAAGATCAAGAACTCCTGATACTGCAATTGATAAAGAAGTATTTGCATTAAAAGTTGAGAAATTAGTTGATAGAATGAAACAAAGGACTTTTGCATTGGGTAATTTAAGTATTGGAGATTTATTAGATCAAGTTTTAACTATTGTTAGAAGACATCATGTTAGAATGGAAGGTGATTTTATTAGTATTGTTGTTGCTATATTATTATTAGAAGGGATTGGAAGACAATTAGATCCTGATTTAGATTTATTCGCAAGGTTCGTATATTCTATTACTATTGATTATGATCTTTATCAATTAGTTTACTAACATTTATCTTTTAGTTCATTACCTATATTGAGACAATTAGGAGTACTGAAAGAAGGTAGAGACATTCTTAGAAATGAAAATTCTCTTTCAATGGTGAAAGTTTGGTTAGCCTTGGAAGTGAGACAATTCATTCATGCTTCTGTCCAAGATATTAATATCCTTGTGAAATCGGACATGTTAAGTCCAAACGTTTAATGTATGTGTTATGATAAAATTCGTTATCAAAATCTCTCTCTCTGTCTGGACTAATAAAGTGCGAATTTTGAGACCCTTCAGCGGTCTTATCTGAGAATTTTCTTCACACCGCTAACCAGCATCGGAGAGAATCCTAATTTCATAAAGGGGAATTTATTATTTAAACGGTTTTACTTAAACGACAGGAACCGTTGAGATTTATCACTGTATTATATTATCCTTACATTTGTGTCTGTGTGTTGTTTTTTTTTTCGTTTTCTCAGTATCGGAACAACTATAATACGAGCGGGTAAATTTTATTGGTGAGCAAGCGGATTTCAATAATATGTTTAAAGACCAACTTCTAAAGTCTCGATCTAATGATAGAACTACCAATAAGGATGAAGTTAATGCAAGAGGTGTAATGAAAGATGATGATAAGTATTGGATTAAAGATGTTAAGCCACCTAAAACAGCTTTTAAGTTTTATAAAAGTAAAAGATTAACTAATAGACTATCTTTAAATAAGATAGAAGGTACTTTTTTTAAACCTATGGCAGTTTTAGAAAGTGTAGGTCATAAATCTATAAATTCTATTGAAAATGATGTATCGATTTTTGAAGATACTGATGCCAAAAATCAAGATTATGTTAATGTATTATATCCTCAAATAGATCCAATGCAAGCATTTTCAGCTCATTTTAGTTTACCAAAAGCAGCTTTAAATATTCCATCATCTAAAAATACAAATGAAGCTATAAATCATTTCCAAACTGATCTTGGTAGACTGGCATATCCAAATTATTGTGCTCATGATGATTTAGTGTTTGCATTTGGTGGTTTAGGTAATAATGAATATTCTTGTTTTAGTAGAATTGGATTACCAGTTGATGTTGATCCTTCTAAAATTTCAATTCATTTACCAGTTAATTTACCACCTTTCATTGATCGTAATATGTTAATGAGTCCATATTTAGTTCAAAATCGTCATTTATATTTACTTAATCCTGAAAGAAGTACTATAACGTTATTAGATGCCTTTGCAACTGATTTACCATGGACTTTAAATAATTGTACAACTGTAAGAATTTCAGATAGTCATTTCTTCATTTATGGTGGATTCGAATTAATTGTTAAATCTTGTGAATATGATGATAAACTAGATAAATGGATTATAGAGAAAGATTTAGTATTGAATGAAAATGGTTATGTTATGGATACTAAAACATTAAAGTTTCATAAAATTGAATTAACTAAAGGTACTAATTCTTTTGATGATTCAGAATTTACAATTGGTAGAATGGGTAATGGTATTTTCTCAAATATGTATACAAAATCAGTAGTGGAAGAACTGGGATCAAGTATAATTGTTGGTAATCCACCATCTCCTAGTTACGATTCATCATCTTCAAGTCCTTTTATACAGTTTGGTAAAGATTCCAAAAAGGATGAACTACAAGGTAATAGATCACCAAATTTATCAAATTTACTGAAAACAAAATCAGCTTCAAGTGCTAAAGATTACAAAACTAAGCCTCATATTAAATCAACTTTAGGTTCAGATCCAGAAGGTGGGTCAATTTCATCAAGTTCAAGTTCAACATTTAAAGGTATTCAAAAAAATGCATTAGATATCACTGATTCAATTAGATTAACTAAAACCAAAAGCTTTGGATCTAAAGATCCAAGGCGAGATAAATCTAGTGGTGGTAGTAATAGTCCAACTGTAAACATTATGTTGGGCAAAAAAGTTAAAGAAAAGTTACAAGCACGTAATTCTTCGCCACCTATTTCAAATTCAAATTCAATTGGATCTGGTCCTGGCTCCGGTCCAGGATCTGCATCTGGGGCTGGGGCTGGAATTGGAGCTGCTACTGTTCGTTCGTCACTGCCAGTACCAGAAGTATCACAAAGTTTAAATTTACAATCCAGTTATTCGAATCAAGTTAAACAACATCGTTCAAATTCTGGTTCATATAATTCAAGACCTGTTTCGCCAGTACCGCAAACTGCCAACATTGGGCCAAGTTTTTTAAATAGAAGTGAATTAAATGAAATAATTGATGGGATGGAAGATGTTTCAAGTGAAAATAGTAAATTTCTGGCTGGACCTTCCAAAGAATTTTATGGTGATACAGTTGTTAAACCTGGACATTCATTAGTAAGTATATTTGTATTTGGAGGGTTTGCCGAAATTCATGATGAAAATAATGTTAAATCATTTAAAGCAGTGAATGATTTATTAAGAATTGATTTAATTTGTGAAGGAGATTTTTTACTTCATAATTTGAAGAAAACTGCACAAGTTTTTAAAGTACCTCAAAATAGTAATGTCCCTGAACCACGAGGTTATTTTGCTTCAACAGTTATTAAAGTAGGAACTGATAATGATGATAATTGCGATTGGAATAATATGACATCACCAACTCGGGCATTTTCACCAAATCTGACTGAAGAAGATAGTAATTCATCGATTCAAACTTCAAATAGTAGGAATCTTAAGAGAACTGTTAAAGTTTTACAACCACATGACTTTTTTACACTGAAGGGACTTGTTGTTCAAGGTGGATGTAATGAAAAGAATGAAACGTTTAGTGATATGTACATTTTTAATTTCGATAAATTGGAATGGTCAAAGAATAGTACTTACACTTATGATTATTTTGATCAGATGAGTAAAGACAATGTAACTGATAAGGATTTGGTTTTAAAGAATCAAGTTCAAGAACCAAATTTGGTGGAAGCGGAATTAAGAGCATGTCATCATCAAGCACTTTATTATAATGATTTAGGTAAAGAATTGATATTTTTTGTTGGAGGTTTTAGAAATGATTTTTTAAAACATTTAGATAAAGTTCCAAGGAAATCAGATAAATTAGATGTTTCAAATTTAAATAAATTTAAAATGGCTGCTACTAATTTTGATAATTGTAGAGTGTTAGTTTATAATGTTAGAACTCAAATCTGGGGTTATATACGGTACTATTATGATTTAAGAAAGAATATTTCAAAAGAAGCATTTAATTATATGAAGGAAGGTTCATCGATTATTGATGCTACAGTTGCTCATCATGGTGCAGGGATTAGTCTTAATGGTCGTATTTTAACAGTTTGTCAAGGTTTAGTGACTTTAGTTCCAGAAGATAAAGAAGAATTTGAAAAATCACAACAAGTATATAATACATCTATGATGTTTGGTTGTCATCTCCAAGTTACTTTCCCAAGTATTTAATGATTTATGAAAGAAATATACAGGTTTAATATATGATATAATACTATATAAGGTCTCTTTATTGAAAGTAAAATAAAATTATTCCCCTCTTGTATAAGCCATCATATATTTGTGATCTTAAAAAATTTTATCATTTTCACAAAAAGATATTTTTTTTGCAGCCAATCTTTTTGCAAAAAACAAAAAACTTTTTTAAAAAACAAAACTTAGCTATGTCAATTTTCAGTGGTGATATCACTACTGTTTCTCCAATTACTAAATTCCCTGCTAAATCAGGTGAAGTAGCTGTCAAGAGTAACATTTCAGCTTCCGGTCCTATTGAAACTAACAATTTTTACGCTAATTTATTACTTGATAATCAAGATCAACCAGTTTGGACAAACCCTTATAAATTTACATTTTATAATAATGGATGTAATATTTATTATCCACAGCCAAGTCAATTAACTTATGGTCCAGATCCAATCAAATATTTCCTTTATCCAAGTGGTATTAATAATTTAATTTTTACATCTTCCGATTTTTCAAGTTCAACTCCAACTTTTGAATTAACTAAATTAACTAAATTCTCCATTACTCCAAAGTTTTCAAATTCTAGTGGTAGTTTAGAAACTCCTTTGGTTCAAGGTATGGGTTTATGTTCTGCAATTTATACTGGTTTAATTCCTAAAATTACTTCATCAGTTGGATTTTCAAAAGTTGAAGGTATTACTTGTCAAAATAAAAATTTATATAAATATCTTATTACATTAAATGATAATTCTGTTTGGTCGATGTTTATGAATAAAAATATTTCATTAAAATTTAATTCAACATCAATTTTATTTGCAAATTCTGCTGATGTTTTAATTCAAATTGGTTTTGGAAATTATTCAGATTATGATCAAATTGCTGGTTGTTATATAACTGATATTCTGTTATCTGCAACTAGTACTCAATATATTTTAAATTATGCTACTACTGGTACATCATTAACATCCAAAACTTTAGTATTTGCTCCTAATCATATGTATATTAATTTTGCAAAAGAACTGAGTGGTTCTCAATGTAACGTTCAAACAAATTCTTGTACTATGGGTATGTTAAGAGGTTGTATTGCAAATAGATTAGTAATGGATCAAGATTTACCAGAAACTTTATTTAATTTTAAAAATGAATCAATCAGTAGTCCAATATTACTGGATCTTGCAACTCAAGCAAAAGCTGATATGACTCAAGATATAACAACCGAAACTAATGTAGATTCAATGTATTATTCTGGTAAAACTTTTGCAAAATATGCAAATTTATTATATATTGTTCATTATATTTTAAAAGATTCAAGTTCTACAAATACTTTATTAAGTAATATTAAAACGGCTTATTCAAGATTTACTAATAATAATCAAACAAATCCATTAATGTATGATACAAATTTTAAAGGTATTGTTAGTACAGCAACTAATGATGCAGATTTTGGGAATGGACATTATAATGATCATCATTTCCATTATGGTTATCATATTTATGCAATGGGTATTATTATTAAAATCGATAAAGAATTAGGAGGTAATTATAGTGATGAAGTAAAAGATTGGGTTGAATTATTAATTATGGATGTTTGTAATATTAATTCATCAAATACTAATTTCCCATTTGTTAGAAATTTTGATTTTTATTGTGGTCATAGTTGGGCCAAAGGTTTATATATATCAGCAGATGGTAAAGACGAAGAAAGTTCAAGTGAAGATATTAATTGTTATCATGGAATTCAATTATATGCAAATGCAATGGGTTATACAAATTTAGAAAATTGTTCTAAATTAATGTTATCAATTTTATATTCAAGTTTAAATTCATATTTTTATTATCAAGATAATGCAATTGAACCATCAAAATTTGTTTATAATAAAGTTAGTGGTATTTTATTTGAAAATAAAATTGATCATACAACTTATTTTGGTACTTATGAGAGTTATATTCATGGTATTCATATGATTCCATTAACTTCGATATCTTATTGGTATAAATCAAATAGTTTTATTACAAATGAATGGGCATTAATTAAAGATTCTTTAACAAAAGATAACTTTATGTCAATTTGTATGATGAATTATAGTTTAATCAATGCTAATGATGCTTATAATTTTTTTAAGAATAGTTGGGATTGGGCGTACCTTGACGGTGGAGTCTCCTTAACATATTGTTTATTCTATTGTGCTACTAATATGTAATCACAAAATCAAAAAGCAATAACTAAGTAACTAACATTATATTTCAATGCTGTGAATATATAATTACATAATCAGAATTGAGTACCCTTTTTATCGCTTATCTTTTTTTGCCCTCTGCGACCTCTGCGACCTCTGCGACTTCAAATTGTGTACGGTAACGACGAAATGAAGACGGTGCAAGACTTACTTCATAAGTACCTGGCAAAGCATCATCATTTACGATACTTCCATAAAGTTCACAAGAACTGGAAATTAGAAAGAAATAATAGTAGTAATAATAGTATCACAAAGGGTAAAGATGACCTATTATCGAGAATTAAACCCGTAGATCATAAAAGTAGAAGTTTAGGATCTAGAATTCAAAGTAAAGGAGGTAATGATGGTAGGATAAGAAATTATGGGGATAGAGAACAAAGTAGAGAACAAAATAGAGAACAAAATAGAGAATCAAATAGAAGTAAAAGTGATAATTCCAGTTTTAATGGTGATTATATTCATAAAGAGTCTAATTCTGGATCTGCTATATCTTATCCTTCACCAGCATCTACTCACCAACCAGGTAGTCCAGAATACACAACGCTGCTACCATCACCGCCACCACAGCATCCAATACTGACTGTAAGTGATAATAGTGGAATGGAAGTAGAAATTGAGAATGAATGGAAACGAACATTAGTTAGACCATTTCCAGCTGGTCCATCATCTGCATCTTCAATGTCATCAGCATCATCAACATCTTCAGCTTCTCCGATTGTACCTGTTGCGGCTACATCAACTGCATTAGTCACACACCTGATAGATCTAGATCCAGCTCCACCACTAAAACGTGTTGCAGCTGTCACATTTGCATCATTAAGAGCTGAACTTCGAGCTGAAAGGAAGCAATCTTCCAAACCACAAACAATTCCAACCACACCTATAAAGGAAGAACCTAAACCGAAAAAGAAACTAAATATTCCATTATTAGATCAAAGGGACCCTAATGAAGTTATAATTTCTGAGAGGAAAGTTAAAATACCGAAAGTCTTGTTAGATTTATTAGTATGAGCTAAAAAGTTCCCAATTCAAAATTATATACACTTCTTATGATCTAATGAAGTCAATAGACATTTATAGTACGCCTGAAACGAAATAAATAAAATTAATAATTCTCATACTCTCTTATGTCTTTAAGATAAATTAGACGAATCTAAATTTTTAGTAAATACCTTTTCTTTAAAATTCTCTATAAATCCTTTATCATAAATATTATTAATTTCTTCAATACTTTTAATTTTATGCATATCTTGAAAAATTGAATAACTTTCAGTATTTCTTAAATTTATTAATCGATTGCCAACTAATTCATAATATTTCCCATCTTTATAATATAAAGTACCAATCCGTACTAAATATTCTATTTCACCCCATTTATCCAATTCGTTTGTTGTTATTCCTAAATAAATATATCTAATTTGTAATATTGTAAATATTATTACAATAAGACTGAATAAACTACAAAGTATTATAAAAATAACTGTAATTTTATAATTATCATTAATTTTTATTGATTTCATTATTTTTGATATTGGAATTGCTTGTAAGCATATATAATCACCATAAAGCATAAAATTTATATTCAGTAATAACCAAATTATAAAATATTTATAATTATAATATCCAACACAATTATTAATCCAAATACAATGATGATCAAATAATGCTACACATCTATTACAAGTTGAACAATGTTTTGATCTTGCAGGTTTTATTAAGTCACAAGTCGGACAATGATTATTATTAAAAAAGATAATTTCATTATTCTTAAATTGACGATTTATTGTTTCAATATTGAATTTGTCTATATAACCAGGATTTGAAAAGCAACAAATAAAAGTTATTGAGTATACTGTAGAAATTGATAAAAATATATAAAATTGATGGAAATGACTATATTTGATATAATTAGGTAATATGACCCAAGTTTTAGTAAAGAATTGATGGAAACAAACTGTTAAAACTGTTAAATAAAATATTGGTACAAACCAATTCATACCAGGTATATTAATTGCACCCAATTTTTTTATACACCACAGATTAAATTTCAAAAGATTTGAACGGAATGCCTGAATATGTGTACCTCTGAAACTCGGTGAATCCCCAAACACTATTATAAAGCAAGTAATAAATAGAGCTATAAGCCCAATAATTATCATTATCATAGCATCTACAACTAATCTTCCCGCACTTGACGAAATTAAGACACATCTGATAAAACTGATTCCAATGAACTTTGTTGATATTTTGAATAGTGAAATTGACACTTATGAAGAGCTATTACAATCCATACCGTTCAATGATTATGAAACAAGCATCAATTATCTTAAAATATATAAATTGGAATATAAAGAATTAAGGAAATATGTTGGAATTAATCCATTCCCAATTGATAGTAGTAAATTATTAAAATTAACAATAAGTTTAGGTAATTTGATTAAATCTTTACAAATGGACGAAGAAATGTATAGACAACAACAAAAGCAACAATCTAATTTCAATTCAAGGTTAAATAATCTTTCGGGAAATGGATCCACAAGTGAAAGTCCCAAACATTTTATAAATTCTGTCCCAATAAACAGTCAACCATTATACCAAATAAAGTTTATAAAAAATCTTTTATTAATCTTGAAAAGCTTTGATATAGGTTTCCAGTTAAGAGATAATCATCAATCATCGTCAACAACTTTAAATCAATATTCAAATTCTCCAATTAAATTGAATTCTAAACAATTATTAATAGAGAAATTAGAAATAAATATAAATTTAGATACTTTATTTATTTTCAAAAATTTATTGAAGATATTGATTAAAATATTAGAGATCTTGAAGTTACACCTTGGATTTAATGATAATTATTTAATTAATACTAATGATGAAAGAAGTTCGATATTTCTGTCAAATTCAGTTGGTTCAAATTCTTCTGATTCAATATCAGTTGAAGAATATTTTAAAGTATTAAATCAAATATTAAATCGTGTAAGCAATGGATTAGTTGAACCATTGTTGAAATTTATATTAGATTTTGTTAATTCAAATGTTTCAAATGAATTTAAGACTTTAATAATCAGCCTTTAACCCTTTAGTTCACATTTTAGTTCACCATTTACGTACAAGTTTACTTTACCCTATTTTTAAGAGACATTTAGATTAGTTTTAGATTAATATTGTTTAATATGTATAATAATTTCATATATACTTCAACCTATATCATAATTTCGTTACCATTTTCTATTCATTGTCAAATCCACAAAGCTTAATTACACTATACCCTTCTAAAGGATCCATTTCTTTAAATCAAGATCATCAATATTACTTATAATGCATGACCTATATTCTATAACCAACCAGCTGCAATTTTACTCCAAATAATTTTACTAAATCTTCTACCTAATACTTTCCCTAATAATGGTAATATTATCCAATTAATAAGTCCATTCAATTGTTTTATACTTTCATCCCAATGATCTTGTACTGTGAGATCGGTATAATCGGACTCATAGTCATAATCACTGTATTCTTCTTCCATTCTGCTGGTTAAATTTCCCTTTTATTATGTGGTTTAATCTCTGTTGGTGGAATTTCCAAAACTTTTGAGAATTAAGTCTCTGAGAGACAGTCGAGGCCTCATCTCAGAAACATACAGTTTGTATGAGAATAGTAAAGAATATGGTTGATAATATTATTAGAGAGGGAAAAGCAGAGATTTTGGGAGGTGATAAAGTGTTTTATAACCATATCCAACAATTTAATAGAGACTTATCAGTTATGGTAATTAAAAGTTGGCATGAAATATATCAAGATCATTTTAAATCAAAGAAAAGAAATCATAAAGGTGAAAAAGTTTCAAACGAAAATAATTTAACTAGTGATAAAGATAATAACTATATCAATATCTTAGAAGCTTTAAGTGCTACGGGTTTAAGATCTGTTCGTTATGCTAAAGAATTAGAACATGTAAATAAAATTGTTGCAAATGATTTATTATCAGATGCTGTAAAATTGATTAATGAAAATATTGAATATAATAAACTTCAAGATAAAGTAGTGGCAAATCATGGTGATGCTATTAAATATATGGCGTCGACCAATATGAAGTTCCATATAGTTGATTTAGATCCTTATGGTACTGCAATGCCATTTATTGATGGTGCACTTCAATGTATTAAAGATGAAGGTATTTTATTAGTTACTTGTACCGATGCAGGGGTTTTAGCTGGTTCAGGATATCCTGAAAAGTGTTTTTCATTATATGGAGGTAATAATTTTGGTAATACCATGATGGGTAGTGAAACAAATCATGAAGCAGGTATTAGATTAATTTTAAATAATATTGCACAAATTGCAAGTAAATATAAAAAATCAATTGAACCATTAGTTTCATTATCAATTGATTATTATTTTAGATTAGTTATTAAAGTTAGAACTAGTGCAATTGAAGTTAAAGATTTAGCTTCAAATACAATGATGACTTATCATTGTACTGGATGTGGTTATAAAGTAAATCAATATTTAGGTAAAAAGCACATTGAAAATGATAAATTAAAGTTCCAATATCCAAAAGTTGTTCTTCCTTCTAACGAATGTCATCATTGTAATAATTATTTTGGATTAGCTGGTCCAATGTATGGTGGTAAAATTCATAATGAAAAATTCATAAAGAAAGTCTTAGAAACTTGTAAAGAATCAGATCCTGAAACTTATAAAACTACTGAAAGAATCAAGGGGATGTTAACTTTAGCATTAAATGAATTAGAAACTCCATTTTATTTTAATTTAAATCAGTTATCTTCATTCTTCAAGTGTCCTCCAATTTCAATCAATGATTTCGCAACTGCTGTTGGTAACTTGGGTTATAAAGTATCATTAACTCATGCTAAGAAAAATTGTGTTAAAACTGATGCTCCATGGGATATTGTCTTGAAAATAAACCAACAATGGTTGATTAAATCGAATTTACAGATTATTGAAGATTTCGATAATGATAAATTAAAGAAAACTGATAAAGTAATTGAAAAAGTTGCATCATTAAGAGAAAATATTAATCAAAGTGCCAATTTAACTGAAGGAATGGTTGGTTTTAAACTTTTAAAAAATTTAAAAGAAACTGATTTAAAAGTTGATTTTACAACTCCAAATGAAGAAAGTAAAAAACTTAAAAATTTAAGAGGTTTGAAAATGGTAAGATACCAAGAAAATCCAAAGAATTGGGGTCCAAAAGCTAGGCCAAAGTAGTTTATTAAGAAGCAAAAATACGAAACCAAAACTATATCTTGTAAATTAATGATTATAAACATTTAAAACTAGTCTCTTCCTCTATATATATACATAGAAATTTACTCATTGTCAATCCTTAACCTACTCTTCCTTTAATTTGGCATCTTGTTCTTTGATATTTTCCTTAATGCTTGCCTTTTGATCATTGAACAATTCATTCATTTCATTAGCGAAATTATTATAAGCTTTCTTCAACTCTTCTAAATCATCTTGACCTTTAGTATTTTTAAAACTAGTCCATGCATCACTTAATTCTTTCAAGTCTTCTGAAATATCTTCCTTGTTTAAGTTTTCTAAATCTTCCAAAGATGGAACACCAAGAGATGGTGAATCAACAACTTCTTTATCTTTTGAAATAACTAATGATATGACTTTATTAACTTTTTCAGTTTCCTTAGTTGACAATTTATCCTTAGCAGTAACTTCAGCATTCATATGATATTTTTGCAAGAATTTAGTTACCACTTTGGCATAGGGACCTCTAAAAGCGAAAAATACTAAACCAATACCAATGATAACCCAATAATAAACAGTTGACCAAACATACATTGATTTTTTAAAGTCTAGTATATGAAATGGTTGAACAATAAATCCAAAAGCTAATTGATTAACAATATAACCTCCAATATCATAACAAATCTTGTATTTAGATTTATTACCTTCTTTATCAATAAATATTGGTCTAAAATTTCTTCTAAAAAGTTTACCAACAGTTTGAACAAAAGCCCCAACTAAGAAAGTTAAATAATATCCTGGTCTTGTACCGTGCCAGAAAGCACTAGTTACAAAAGTAGCAACTGTACTTTTGAAACCTGGTTTTTTGCCCTTTCTAGCTAATCTAAGATAAACGAAATTTTTTAACCATTTATTAGTATTCATATTCCATGCTTCTAAACAAGCATGAACATTTTGACCGGTTTCAAAAGCGATGATATCAATATTACTAACTCTATCCCATTTGAATTCATCTTTTTCACTATCATATCCATTATAACCAATACCACAAAGGATACATGCACCTTCAGCAATAGTCCAAATACTATAATATTTCAATCTGAGGAAAAATCCAACCCCCCACATATAAAAGATTCTGTAAGCTAAACCATTCTTACTTACAAAATCATTTTCAAAAAAATAAGTAGGTGTGAAATATGTAGGAACTACGACGAATAAATAAGCCCAAAAGAAACCTAATATTAATTTCTTAAAAGCCACTCTACCACTTCTTGGAATTTTTCTCTTTCTTCTACCTGGTCTTTTAGATTCTGGAACATCTTCGAAAAGGGTATTATGAATAAATTTTTCATAATCTGCATAATCAAATGCTGGTCCAGTTAATAAAGATGCATAAAAGAAACAGTAACCTAAATATGGTAAAATGTTTGGATGTTTCTTGATCACTCTTGATTTGGTGTAACTAGTCAACGTTTCCTTTGGTTGTTTAGCATCATGAACACTCCAACCAAAAGCTGATAACTTCATAACCATAACCATTAATGCACCAGTAATGTCAATTACTGTAGGATCATAAACTTGAATAAATTGTGCGTGTATGTGGTGGTAACTTAAGAATAACATCAAAAACACGAAATTAACCCAAGGCATTGACTTTGATTTCACGTATCTAGTGATGAAGTATGATGCCAAGGCACAAATCATAAGTGAAGCGAAACCCAGGTACAATTCACAGATCCCGAAAACGTAAAATGATGAAATGACCACAATATACACATTCTTTAAAGTGTAATTGCTGTCTGGCAATCTCTTGAAAATTGCACTAAATGGATAAGATAATAAAGCACAAGTCAATATCCTTATACTAGCTAGATCCAATCCTGATATGTCCAGGATCTTAATGATCTGGTTTCGAATAATATTTACCCCCATGATCTATCAAAAGTTTATAGATCAAGCTGCAGAACGAGTTGCGAAAGAACAAAATTTTTATTTTTTTTTTTTTGGGTACAGGTCTTGGAAGAGCATAATTTTAAGAATGTTAAGAATTTTAAGAAAATTTGTATAATTGGTCTATTTACCTTCAATTTCTACCATTTTAAAGCCATCTTCCAATGCTTTGGATATATTTTCATTCTTATAAGGAATTGATTGTAATACGAAAGCAATATCATTCCATTGATCACTATTTTGACATTTGTTTAACCTAACCAATAACTTTTCAGATAATTGTTTTTGATGCTTTTCCTTTTCAATAAAGCCAACTAAAAATTTTACAATTCTCTTCATTGAATCTTTCTCTAAAGTCTTATCATTTGAAAGACCAGAAAATATATCAATAAATCCATTATAAATTGCATTATCTTTAGTAGCTAATTCAGTGAAAAATAATCTACACATATCACTAATTCCTTGATCTTCATTTTCAAGACATTTAGCCATTGAAGAAAGTTGACCTTTGACTTTAACTTGACCAGCAAGAATTAAAAATGTAACAGTCATCAAGCATGTTCTTTGAACCATTATATTCTCATCAGTTAGACGACGGTACAAGAAATCAGTATTTTCATCAACTAAATTATTAAAACAAACTGCCATATCACCTAACCCTAAAAGACAATTAGATCTGATAATTGGATCTGGTGATTTTTCCATTATAGTAATTAAAAGTGGTAGATTTTGTTCACAAAATTTGGAAGAAATACACATCAATTTCACCATGCATAAAACTGCTGATCTTTGAAGAATAATATTATCATAAGTTTTACTATTACCTATGATCTCTCTAACAATTGGTCCAAATCTTGATAATAATGCACCTTCACCAAACAAAATTTCCTTTTCCTTGATATAAATAACAGCATCAGTGAAATCATCTTCGGTTGTACCGCCAATCATTTCAAGTTCATTTTCTTCATTTTCACCATTTTTCTTATCATCTTTTTTATCTTTATGTTCACTTTCATGCTTCTTCTTCTTAAAAAAAGTTTCTAATTTTTCTAAAAATACAATAGTTTTAATAGCTACATGACCAACAACGAATAATAATTGAGATAATGAAATGATTTGTGAAGTTGAATCAGAAGAATTCTTAAAAACTGCTACTGACCTTTCATTAATAATCTTGGTACATATTCCATCTGGTGCACTCGATACTTTAAAAATAGCAGCAATTGCTTGTTCAGCAACACCATACCAGGAAGCATCATCTTGATCATTTAACAAGACATTACTTAATTTTTCAACAATTTCATCTTCTCTTTCCACTTTATGGAACATTGTTTCTTTACTTTTAGATACAACGGGGACAATTCTTTGTAAGGCTATACATGAAAATTTACATAATTCTGAATCATTATATTCTCCAATATTTAAACCAGTATTTAGAAGTAAATCAAGACCTTTTAATACAATATTATGATCTGCGATAGCTAACATTCCCAAAACTGTTATAGCACCTCTTCTTTGTGATTTAGAAGAATCAATTTGTTCATCTAATAACAGATCAGTCTTGTGACCATAAATTTGCCAAAGGATAGTTAAAACATCATTTGAAATTAATCTCTCTTGATACATCATACAAAGTAATTTTTCAAATGATGCTAAATCTGCTAATGTTGAACTAAGTGTAATACCAATCAAGTTCTTGGCAATATGTGAAGCCCTTTGGATTGAAGTTGCACCACTTGGAGCTGTTAAGAAAAGTTCTTTGTAACAATCAATAAGATGAGAAGAAATTGATTTCCCTTCATCGGATGACCCTTTCATCCAAACTAAATGAAGCATTCTACGAACACCAACTCCGGAAACTTCTATACCATAAGCATCAGCTAAAACCAAAAAATCCATTGATTCTAAAACTTCATTTCTATTTTTGGAGAAAAGTAAATTAGATATTATTTCAGTACCTTTATGAATAACTTGGATGAATTTGACTGCATCGTCATAATATTGTGAACTTAATTTGGCTTTAAGAAGGGCATTGGCATCTGGTAAGTTTTCTTGGTTTTCTAATAAATCTTCCCCTTCTTCTTCCTCTTCTTCCTCTTCTTCCTCTTCTTCCTCGTCCTCTTCTTGTTCTTCTGCTTCTTCTCCTTCGTTATCAGATTTCTTTTCCTCGTTTCCCCCTTCTTGACCTTCTTCATCAACATCCATATTATCTTCATCATCTTCTGGTTCATCCTCTTCTTCAATCTTCTCATTTCTTATCTTCCATTGCTCTAATTGATCTGTTGGAAGGTACTTCTCCAAAATTGCATCAGCTTCAGCGGATCTTTGTTTCCATTGACTTAAGGAAAGTTGAGTCCCATGTATAGTATCAAATGGGTGATTTAATACTAATTTAGACATAAGTTTAATAGCGTTTCTTCTTACTAATGTACTTCTATCATCTAAAGAACGTACAGATAAAAGCATAAATATTTGTTTCCTCTTTGTAAATTTAATTTTTAAAGAACAAATCTTATTTAATGCTTGTATAGCTTTAGTTCTTACATATGGATTTTGATCTAATAATCTTTCTTGTAATAAATCAATTAAACTTTCAGTATGTTGTTGATTTTGAGCTTGATCATTTTTACCTTCAGATTCTCCTTCCCCATCACTGTTATTTTCATTTTCATCATATGAGTCATTACTTTTAATTATATCTACAACAATGTTACCACATGATTCAACAACTGAACATCTTAAAGTTTGATTACTATTATCCAATAATTGTGCAATTGATGCCATTTGTTTTAGAAGTAATCTAGGACTTAATTGTGATAAATTGACAAGAAAATCTGAAATTGATTTTGGACCATTAGTATCATTGGAATTAAATTCAATTGTTGAAACTTCTCTTAATACTTCTTCAGTTAATGCACCATAATCATATTTAGTATCTAACATAAAAAGTAATTCTGCCATATAAGGAGGAATATGAAGAAAATAAGTTAATGATTGAACAATTGAATTTTGTATAGTATTTGAATGACCGTGATTTTTTACCATCATACAAATTGATCTAAACATCACAGCTTTTATTGGAGCAGATTTCATTCTTTCAGGAGTTTCCATAAGGTGGAAGATAGGTCTATTAAATAATTCCAAAAATGCTGATTTTTCTGGAGTTGTAACAAAGATTTTACCAAGGTCTAATTCCATACATTCTTCAGTTGCATCTAAAAGATCTTGAACTTTACCACAATTATTTTTCCAACTTGCCATTAAAGTCTTATTTTTTGATCTTGATTGAACTGAAATAGCACTAAAATCTTCTTTACCAAGAATTGTGAATATTACAAATATCAAATACCCATATTTTTCAAAAATTGATTTAAATCTACTGATTGAATCAACAAAATCACCAGAATCTAAGGATGTTTTTATATTTGCACAAACATTTTTAAACAATGAAGAAATCAAATACGTCAACTGTTTCTGCTCATTGGATTCCAACCCTTTAAACCCATGACACAAATCGATAACCTCTTCAAATAATTCAACATCATCATTCATACTCTCTGGATTATTAGCTAAACTTGTAGTAATTGATTCTAATCTACCTGATGCCCCAGATATTGCATCATCTGAAATTTTATCAGCATCAAAACTATTGAAATACTTGACTAAGTGGAAATCAGACATGTTTTCAAACGTAGGTAGTTAAGTAGCTATATTATTGCGAGTGGCGTATTCTTTTATTAACCGCTTTAAAACTTCTTCTCACCCTTTGTTTGTTAGATCAATCTTTTGTTTATGTTTAAAAAACGCGATACAAAATTATTTCAGATCAAATGCCATTACAATCTATAATACATAATTATCATTAGAGAAAGAGAGTAGAGGTCAATTCCTAATATTATACATTTTGTACTATTTAATCCCTCAACTTTGAGTACCCCTTTAAAAGAGCCTTTTGTACACCTATTCTTTGATCTTCTATTGCTGATAATAAATCTTTCATTGTTACTGATTGACCAGTTCTTATTTCTCTATATCTCAAACCATTTTCACCACGAGCTGTCATTATATGACTCTTCTTTGATGGTTCTTTATCATTACCAGAATTAGCAGTAACATTAGAATTACCTGAACCTGCAGTCATCCAAGAATATTTTTTTTTAGGATTACTTGACATCATTGCAGCTGTTGCATTTGCAGCTCTATGTAATGATTCATCAGCCCCACCTTTATTTTCATCTTTTTTAACATCTGATTTTTCTAAACCTAATTCTATTCTTTTATTAACTCTTTTTTCTTCAAGTTCTTTCTGTTTAAGAGCTATATTTCTTAATTCTTTTGATAATTCTGATCTTGGAATTGCTGATGGTTTTTTATTGACATTTGGTATTCCTCTTTGACGATGTTTTGACATTATTACAGTTTTAGTTATTATATCAGATAACCATTTTTCACAACTTACTGACATTAATTCTAATAATTCTGGATCATTTAAAAAATTTTGTATTACACCATTTTCTCTGGCAGCTTTTTGCATAAATAATGATAAATTATATGAATTTAAAAAATTTGATGGTGGTCTATGAACTTGATTTTGATAAGTTGGTTGATTAAACCTCGTTTCTTTATTTCTTTGTTGTAATAAATATTCTTCTTCGTGGCGAATATCAACACCTGCAGCTGCTAATGCATCATTTAATTTACTAGGATCATTACTATAAAGTTGTTCTGCACTCTTTGTAGCGTTTGCACTATTTGTATTACTTGGTGCTGATATATTTGATTGTTGATTATTATTTCCTATGTGACTATTAGGTTGATGTTGTTGATTATGATGATTAAGTTGTTGTTGTTGATTTTGATGATTTGAGAATTGTGGTTGAGAAAGTGAATGGGATAATGGTGGCGTTACTGAATGTGATGAATCTTTATTATTCAATGGGTAACCTGACATTGTCCTCTTTATATCTTCATTATGAAGCGGTGATGGTCTATTCTCATGTTGTAAATTTGAATTACCAATAGATCCATTCATATTCATTGGAGTACTGGATCTTGTAAATTCAGGTGTTGGAACAGTTTGATCAATCGAATCTAATAAATCTTCAGGTAAATTATTAAAATCTATCACTGGATTACTATTAAAACCATTATATTTACTATTATCAGTACTTGTACCTTGATCAAGAAGTGCATTTAATTCATCATCCAATAATCCATTATCTGGTTCAGTTTTTAACCTTTTCGTGTCATTGGATGAAGACGATACATCGTCTAGCTGCCTCTTATTTGATTCTTCCATGTTGTCTTTAGTTCTTAGGTTTATTAATCAGAATAAAACAACTGAACTGCCTCCAATTTAACTGCAATGTATCAAAGGTGTCACAGAAACAAAAAATTGATTATTTCTCTAGTTTTAGAGAAAAAAATTGCACTCGCGTTCTAATCGATAGCACATTGTGTGTTAAATTCTTTTGATACTCATATTTGTTAAATCTAAGTGATGGATAAATCGACTCAGAAGTCAATCATTCGAGATGTTCTAAGAGGTCCATTAGAGAACTTGATGCCTGTCCAGGACTTGGGTTATTTCTTAGATGCAACAGATTATGAAGTTGAAATTTCGCTTGAAGAGGAGATCGAGAGAATAGTAACTAAGGAAATTTATGGTGAAATTAAGTCAAGAATCAGTTCTAAAGCTATTCAGAATAGAATTGTTGCTGAATTTGCTGCTTTTGATGAAGCGGATATTGAAAATCTTCCATTTAAAAAATTAACAATTGCCGCTGAAGAGGATAGAGATATTGAAAGTTTAGTTTTACGTGAGATGGAACGTAATATTTATCAAGGTTCAGGAAGAGTGGTACAAGATCGTGCACCAGCTGCTATTATAGCTCCTACCGTTCAAGTTGCTACTTCTACTGCAGTTCCTACACCAGTTCCAGTTGCAGCTCCAGTTATTACTTCTACACCAGTTCCAGTTACTGTAGCTCCATCTCCTGCCCCTCCTGTTACAACTCCAGTGAAAAAATCATCTCGATTACAAGTTCCTGCTCCTATTCCAAGAAGAGCTATCACTGGTCCTTCAAATGCAACTGTTGCAAATGATTTTGATGCACAACTGGTTAGTATGAATATCACACCAGAAAGGACTACACATATTGAAAGGAATGATAGAGATTCTAGTAATGGTAATTCCAGAGAAATAACTCCTTTTAATGTTGCTGATTTAGTTCCATCTAATGTTAATGATCCAACAACCACTAAAAATGTTAATTTCCAACCTATACAGGTTTCTCGTCCTTCGAATGATGATAAACCCCTTAATAAAATTGCTAGATCTAATAGTGGAAGTACATTAATTCCACTGTTTCCAAAGGGTCCAAAATCACTTTCAGTCTCTTCTATTCCAGTAGTAACTATCTCACCTGGAGTGAATCAAGGTGTATCTAATGTACAAAGTAAGAAACCAGAAATTCAACAAGTTGGTAAACCAACAAAAGTTTCAACTGAAGCACCAAAAGATACGACATCAACAGAATCACTGGTTCGTTCATCTAAAAATAATGATGAAAATACTAGTTCAAATAGCACTTCAAGTGGTGAATATACCAGAAGGATAATGGCACCTAGCTTCAAATCCCTTTTAGGAAGAGCATCTGATCCAAATACTGAGGGTAGTAAGTCTCCTAAAGCAACTTCAAGGGAACAGAGTCCTGGTTCATCGTCTGCTCCAACTCCTGTTCAACTTAGAGAAAGGGTACAACCACTACCAAGTAAAGTTAATAGAGATTATCCTCCAAGTAATTATAAACCAATTTATCAAACATCATCTCAACAATCAAGAAATACATCTAATTTGAACAAAAATAAAAATTCAAGTTCATCCAAAAGTTACCAAAGTTCCATTGGATATTCGAACAACTCAAATTTTGAAGATAATTCAAGTATGGATGTTGATTCTAATGTTGATGTTGATCTTTATTTGGACGGTAATAAAAGGTCCAATCAAGAGGAAACAAATGTACCTAGTAAAAGGTTAAAGAATAATTTATATGTTGAAAATTTACAAGGTGATTTAGACCCATTATGTGAACCTGAATCTTCACCATTTTTACTTAATCCTAAACAAGTTTTTGGTAAAGATATAACGATTTTAAATATTGAATATTTGAGAAATGCTGAATTGCTTATATTAAGAAGTAAAAATAATTCTTCACTTTCAAAATTAGATCCTACAAGGTTGAAATCAATTCAAAATGGTTGTTCAAGTTTATTAATTCAAATAAATAAAATATTGAAAAGTTCTGGTTCTAAATCAGAAAATATTAATCATTATGAAGAAATTAAAAAATTAGTTGAAAATGGATTATTATTACTGAAAATTTGTTTTCAAATTATTTCTTGTGTAAAATTTGATAAAAAAATTATTGCAGAAGACGTTGTAGATCTGATTTGTAATTTTTTAAGTATTACTAATCGTTATTTATCTTCACTTCCTGTTAAAGAATTTGAAAATAGTGAAGTGGTAGAAATTATTAATTTTGGTAATGAAGTTGCCACAGTTATTTTAGATTTATCTTTGGGTGATGCTATTTCAAGTATTGGTAAAGTATTATATTGTGCTTATTCAATTTTTTATTTCCCACCAGAGGTTCAAGTTAAGATTAAATCATTTATTATACATTGTTCCAAGATTTTAATTTCAATTTATATGAATTTTCCTAGTGAAAGACAACAAATTTTAATGGATTTAGTTGATAAAATGAAATTTTTAAAATCTTCTAAGCAAGAAACAAAAATTGTTCCAGTTCAGAATGGTAGACATATTCATTTATATTCTCACATTATTCTTAATCTTACTCAAGATACAAATTTGGAACTTTCAAGTTCTACTATCCCCAAAGATACTACATTATTAGTCCAACAATTTACTGATTCTATTAAAAGTAGTTATGCATCAATTACTTTGGTTTTAAGATCACTTTATGATTTTTATTTGGTAGGTGAAAGAGCTGCACTTGATATATTAGTTGGAGATTTAACCACTGCTTTGTTTAGTCCGGAATATAATTCAAGTGTTACATTTATCATATTTTTTGTTAGATTTATTAGCTCAAAAATAAATGGTATACCTCAACCAAGTGAAACAGGTTTAGTGTCATTATGTGGTATCCTTTGTCTTTCAATTTTACAGCTTTTAAATATTACAAAATCAACAATTGTATTGGATGAACTGATTGATGAAAATGATTTAAATGTATTAATTGCTGAATTATCTTCAACTACTGATGGTATGTTAAAGAAAGGTATGAATAATGATTATATTAAAAGGTCAAGAGAGCATTTATTATTATCCTTTGTTTATAAATTCTCCAATTTAACAACTGGTTCAAAGGCAACAGCTAGTTCATTATCTGCTTTAAATGCGGAGGATGAACCAGGTAATGATTCAAATGTTTCTAATCTGTCAGTTACATCCGCTTTAAATATGCCGTCAGCCTTTAATAAAGCATTGGATTCAGTTGTTAGTATATTAGTAAATCCTACTGTTAATGCTCCACAGATGGATGATTTTACATTAAATTCATCTTATTATAAGTATTTAGTTGCTCCAAGATTAGTTACTGAAATCCCAATATTAAGAGATATAATTTTAAATGCCTTAGAAAGTTCACGTATTAAGACTAAAAGTAAAGCAGTTAAATTAATATCTAATATATTACCATTTTATCCACAATTATTAATGGATTCAAGATCTCAAGCTATACTTCCTCAAATGTTAGATGATGAATCGCCAATGGTTAGAGATTCAATTCTTGAACTTTTAGGTAATTATGTTTTATTAAAAACTGAATTAATTGATAAATTTTGCGTCGCCATAGTTGATTGTATTGATGATTCAAGTATACAGGTTAGAAAAAGGGCAATTGATTTAGTAAATAAATTATATGATAAAGTTGATAAAGATGAATTCAGAGCATTAATAATTTTAAAACTTTTACGTAGAATGAATGTTGAAGAAGAAGATGCAATAAATTCTCAGATTACCACAATTGTTACTGGTTATATTTTACCTCCAAATACTACTATGGATTCAGTGTTAAGTGTCGTTGACGTACTTTATTCTGCTATTACTTCACCTAAATTTTCAACTGCACCCGAGCTTTTGAATGCTTTTTTAATAAAGATATTTAGATCTAACGATTCTGAAAGAATAAGTCTGAGGGCAAAAGCATCTGTGGATCTTTTACTTGAAAATTACTGTGCTAGAGCGAATCAACTGCCTATTGCGGTATATTCGGTACTTGCATTATTTGTTACAGCTAGAGGAAGTCTCTTCCCTTATAGATATTTAACAATTTTAACTCCACATTTAAATTCTAGTGATGAATTTTTTAGAACAACTTTAGTTATAATTAAACATGCTATACCATATATTGCAAGTGAAGTGAGTTTGACTGAAATGGATCAAATGGCACGTAAGATTATTGATAATGTTGGGAGAACACATATTTCATCTTTAGAGGATGCAATTGAATGTGCTGCATTAATTTGTAGATTTTATAACGCTACTTCAATTTTAGTGCCACTTATTATGGCTACTTTACTGAAGATTTGTAATACATACATTGATGTGGAGCCTACAAGAGATGCAGATGGTAATATAGAAGGTGATTTAGCTTTACAGAAATTATTATATATGATATCATTGTTAACATGTTATGTTGATTTGGAACATTTTAGACAATTGTTTTCAGATTTTGGAGTACCTAATGATTGTGATATGCCATTGTTTATTTGTTATGTTATATTAAAATTTCAAGATCCAAAATATGGTACAAAAACTAAAATCATATCACTGTCTACATTATTACTAGTTTGCAACGAATTTACCCAATTATATGCAAATGAAGATATTAAAAATTTTTTGGATGATTCATTTGCAAATGGAATACCTGATCAGAAGAATTTTATTATTCGTCGTCTTTATAATTTGGTTAAGCAATCTATAGGTGGTGTTGATGGTAATAATACTGGATTAACTGCATCTAAAATTAGGGATTTATCAGCTAATCTTTCACCAAATATGGATGGGAATAATGGTTATGGTTTTAATCAAGTGCAAAGATCTTCAGTTGACGATAATATTTGTACTAATATTGTTCAAACTTATATTAAGGAAATCTTAGAATTTTCATTGACAATTGATGGCCCAATTGGAATAACTTGTATTAAATTCATCCAATTAGTATTGGAATCTGGTATGGCTCCACCTCCGACCTGTATTGCCCATGTTATTGCCCTTGAATCTAGTAGAAATTCAACGATTCGTAGAATTGCAAGTAATTTACATAAATTACTTTTTAATAAGTATGAAAGTTTATGTGATTCAAGTTATATCGAAGCTTTTAAAATTGCAGTGGTTTATAGGGCTCAACTTTCAAAGAATATTTTCCAAGAATCTGATTTCCTTAAGATTCCTTATTCAGTTGTTTCTAATTCATTAACATCAAGGAGAAAATTTGTCACTGCTCTATCAAAACTTTTCTTGGTTGAAATTTCAAGAAAAATTCCATTAGAAGCTGCATTTTTCGAAAGAGATACAATTCTTTTTGCAATTTTTAATATTCAAAATATTCAATTTCAAACAATTGAAGAAGTTTTAATTTTAATTTATCAAATTGATAAAATTCTTAAAAGAAGAGCATTGGATTTATATGAAGAAATTGAAGAAGATCTTGAAACTCTTACAAGATCACAAAAGGAATTGTTCTGTCTTGGTTGTAATTCTGTAACTGCATTTATAAATTTCAGGAAATTTTTAATTTTACGTTACAATATTACAAATGATTTAATTTCATCCTTTAAACCTGGTTCATCAGATGTTGAATTGAGACAATCACCAAAAATTAATTTTGATATCATTTTTGAACACAACTTTGCTGATATTTTATTATCTGTGGATTCTGATTTATCTACCCTTAATAGAATTCTTGCTAATTCCATTGTAACAATGCATGTTTTAAAACTGGGTGACATATAAAAAAAAAAAGAAAAAAAAAAGGAAAAGAGAAATATAAGAATATAAGAATATATAGGTGGTATTAAGATAGAAAAATAAAATATATACAAGTATTAATGAATAAATTAATTAATTTTTGACTTTTTCTTAATTGCGTCAAGTATTTTTGGTTGAACCAGTCTTGTATTTCGTTTATTTGAAAGATCTGATAATGCTGCCAACCCTTTCTTCAACCTTGATTGTATTATATTCTTCCTGAGTTTCCTAGGTGAAGTCTTAGGTGGTAATTTAGGTGAAATCTTAACGGGTGAGACTTTTGTGTTCAACTTTAGTTTTGGTTTTGGGCCTGGTTTTAATCTGGGTCCAGGTTTTAATTTTGGACTTGGCTTTAATTTAGGATCTGGCTTTGGTTTAGGACCTGGTTTCAATCGTATTTTCTGTTTTGGAACTTTGGGTATTTTTAATTTTAGTTTAGGTAATGGTGGTTGTGATAATGAGGATGATGATGAGGATGGGGCTACACTCCTTCTTAATGATTTTGTTGAAATTGATCTTAAACCTGATCTACTGGTTATAACCTCACTCTTAGGTTCTTTTAGTATCTTTGGTGTAGATTTTGGATCAATGAAAATGTAGTAACCGTTATTTAGGAGTAATTTAATAGGTTTTTCTAATTTTAAGATTTTCTCATTTAATCTTCTTTGTTTTAAAACTTCTATTGGAGCATCATATTCATTGAATTCTTGTTTGTTCTCTATTGAATTTTGTGAAAATTTTATCTCTTCTTTAAGTTCCTCTAATCTTCTCTTCCAATTTTGATATTTTAATAATCTTCTTTCAATCTCAATTGAAGTTAATGATTTTTTCCTTTCTAATTCTTCTATATCATTTATATCATCAATCTTAGTGACTGTTGGTAAGACTCTGGCCCAGTTATATTGCTTCAATTGATTTTTTTGATTGATTAATGTATCGATATCAGACATTAACCTCAATCTTTCATTATTGGCCATCTTAGATTCTTGTCTCCACATTAATTTATGGAATGGTTCATAACTTTCATCAGTCAATGGATCTTCCCTTAATTTAGATTTGCGTGGCAGTTCAAACGATTCAACTTTTTCACATTTCATTGGTTTTGTAGTCATTGATTTTGGTGGTAATTTTGAATCTTCACTATAATGATATGCTTCCAAGTTGTTTGATTTAGCAGATATTTTGATGAGTTTTGATTTCAGAACATAAGGATTTGTATAACTAAAATCAAATAGATTAACATTCTCAATGTGTTTCCTATCCTTTGATCGTAAACTCCTTGTGTTTTTCTTTATCATCACTTAAACATTCAATGCGAAATTTAAATCTGACTAAAAATAGTAACTACAAGATCAAAAGAAAAAAACAAGATAGAGATCCAACGCGAGTTAAAGATTCCGCGTATTTGGTGATAATTTTAATACTAAAGAAGTCGATCCATTCCCATGTCTTATAGAGGGAAGGATAAGATACTTGACCCTGGTCCATTGAACAAGGATGACAATGGTGTGTTTATAGAAAAACCAGCTACTTGGAAGCCGGATGTGGGGAGATTCCTGACTTTTCAGATCAAAAGAACCTTTTCATATAGAAATCTTCAAATTGTTGGAATAATTTGGATCTTTTGGGTTATAGTTGTTCATTCAATGGAACGTACATACGTTAGTTATACCTTGAGGAAGTGTAGGTGGAATAATTGGGAAGGTTGGAATCGTGAGGGAAGTAAAGAAGCTCATAGAGTTTTAGTTATAGCTGATCCACAATTAGTTGATGGTAATTCATACCCTGGTCAACCAGATATTTTAAACTATTTTGTTACCAAGATTAGTGACAATTATCTTCATAGAAATTATAGACATTTGCAACATATTATGGACCCAGATACTATACTATTTTTGGGGGATCTTTTTGATGGAGGTAGAGAATGGGGGGATAAATTATGGTTTGAAGAATATGATAGATTTAATAGAATTTTCCCAAAACAACCTAATAGAAGAACCATCCAATCTGTTCCTGGGAATCATGATATTGGATTTGAAAACATTGATTACGATCATTTGAAAAGGTTTAGTGCATTCTTTGGGCCATTAAATGATTTGATTGAAATCGGTAATCATTCTATTGTATTATTAGATTCAATTTCATTATCATCCACAGATGAACAAGTTTCCAAACCTGCTGAAGAATTTTTATCATCTGTTATGGATCTTACAACTACTGAATTCCCTAAAATCTTATTAACACATGTACCACTTTATAGAATCAACAATAAACAATTATGTGGTCCAAAAAGAGAATCCAAAGTATTTTTCCCAGTTCAAAAGGGTCAACAATATCAAACTGTAATTTCTGCAGAGTTAAGTCTGAAGATTTTACAAACTATTAAACCAAAATTAGTATTTAGCGGTGATGATCATGATTATTGTGAGATTAGACATGAAATCCCAAATTCACAAAGTAAAGATAATCATGAGGCTATTGAAATCACTGTTAAATCTGCTGCTATGACTGCAGGTATCAATTACCCTGCAGTTCAATTACTTTCCTTATATAATCCTGTTGACAGTATTACTGGGAAATCATTAAATGTTGGATCACCATCATTTAAAACTGAGATGTGTTACTTACCTGACCCTTACTTCGGCCTTGGAGTTTATGGAGTATGTGCAATTATCAGTCTTTTAATTTTATGTTTGAATTTTTTAGTTCCTGAAATTTTAGAAAAGTTTATATTAAAGATTTGGTCAAAGACCACCCAAGATAATAATATTTCATTGCCATTTTTTACATCAATTTCAAAAAAAGACGTTTCAGAAGGTAGAGATAAAGTTAAGGGTAAAGACATTATGGGATTAATTTTTTTTATTTTATTAACGGCTATTTGGATAGTTACCGTTATTGGTGTGTATTATAATAACGTTTAACGTATAAATAGAAATGGAAATTTATGAAGTTCAATAATTTTAAAACACTTTGAACTCCTTTTTTTTACTTGAAATTGAAAAATCTTTCAATATAACTTGGATTAAAATCTGTTCTCTTTGAGATATATTGCCTTATTGTAAAAGGTTTTAAACTTGCTAATCTACCTTCAGTAACCAAAGAATTAATTAAATTTGGATGAACAGTAAATAAATTGCCAATTTCTTTTAAAATTTGGAAATTTTCAGATAATTCTGGGATTTCCCATTTATCAATTACTGATTGATACCTTATAACATCTCTTGTCAAAATTATACCACCAGTTGAATTTACTGTAAATTTTTTAAAATGTTCTAATAATAAATCTAAAAATTTCGAACCAATTTTTTCTAAAACATTTAATAAATTTTTATTATCTAAAGATTTAGTTAAATGTGAATGAATTTGAAACATAAATTCAGATACTAATTCACAAGCTTCAGTATCATCTTCAGTAATATTCTCCACTACAAAATCTTTCTTTTTTTGTTTTGATAAATAATAATTAAATTTTTCAGATGATAAATCAATAGTTTCTGATAATATTATATTAATTGATAATTCACAACGTTTTAAATATCCATTAGTTAAATTGACCATTCTATTTCTAATGGTTGGATTATTTACAGCACATGGAATAATAAGTTTCTTTATACAACTTGAAATTAAAAATAGTATATCACCAATTAAATGAAATGAATTAAGGTAATCAAAATTAACTAATTGAATTGAATTTATTTTTGAATAATTTGATTCTAATTTTAAATTATCATAAATTACTTCAAATCCACCTTCGATATACATTTTACCAAAATCAAATAATAAAATTTCTAAAATTTCTAATGCATATTCTGTTGATCTATTTGGTTCAATTTCTAAAACTCTTGCAACAGACTCTATAATTGTTTTAATAACTAATTCAACTATACTAGTATTTAATCCCATATATTGTTGACGTTCTTTTAAATCTTCAAAATCATTTGAAGTTGAACTACGTTTTAATGATGGCATAGTTGAAACATCTAATCTAGTTTTCATAAATTGTTTAAATTGTTCATATCTTTTCCTTTCAACAAATCTAAAACCAAATTTAGAATTATCTTTTTCATTTGAATTGTTTGAATTATTATAATCCATATTATTCATATTATCAATTGTTTCAGATAATGATTTATTAATTAAAGATTTTTCATTATATAAATTAAATTTAGAAACAATATCATAAATAGTATCTTCTAAATTTTTCTTTTCTCTATTAAAATAAATATTATCAGTTGTAAATTCAATGAATAAATCATAAAAACATTGATCTAAAATTCCTGATAATTCATTATCATTATCAAATTCATTAGTTATAAAAAAATCTTTTAAATCTTTTGTAAAATCATTAATCATTTGAAATAACATATGCAAAACTCTTACATGAGCTAAAGAATTAAATGATAATGAATACAGTAATAAATTAGTTATTTTATTTTGAATTAATTGAGCATAAACTCTTTGTATAAAAATCCTTAAAACTGGAGTTGGATTTGCAAAAACTTGACTAACTATTCTAGCTTGACCTTTTATAGTTATTTTTAATTGATTTAATAAATTTTCAATTTCTTCATCTTTAATAATTTCAAAAAAATTTGGATTTGATAAATCATTCCAAATATTTTCATCATCTAAAATTGATTTACCTAAATCTTGTAATTCTTCTTCTTCAAAAAATTCATTTTTACTAACAAATGTTTGAATTACATTTTGTCCACCATTATAATCTATTAAAATATTTGAAATTTCTTTCATGACTTCAAATTCATCATTTTCTAAAGCCATTTCAAAATTATTTAATAAATCAGTTTCCATAATTTCACTAAATTTCTCAATTACTTTAACAGTATTTGTAGTTTTAGCAATTTCTGGTGTTTCAATTTTTTTGGCTAATGTTATTAAATTATTTATAGTTTTAGCACATTTCATTTTATCTTCAAATTTTTTACTTATTCTTAAATTTTCTAACGGTTCATATTTTTCTTTGGTGAAAAACCCATGATATGATCTAATTAAAGTAATTGTTTCACTTGAAACATCTCTTGAATTAGTAATTTTATTTAATGCATTATTTAATGGATCAATTAGTGTTGTAACATCACTAATTTTAGTATCTAAATTACTAAATTGTTTTGTTATAATTTCAACTTGATTTGATAATTCTAATACATTTTGACTATGTCTTAATTCATAATCATCAACTTGTTTTTCCATATGATTCTTTTGATTTTGTGCTTCATTCGATAATTGTTTTAATTCTCTTAATGTTGATTCAAATGTTCTAATATAAGGTTTAGGATCTAAATATTCTAATTTATTAACTTCTGCACCTTTTAAGAAATGATCTTTACTTAATTCTTCAACAAATTCATTAACAGTCAATCCTCCTAAGAAATTGTCTAGTTTTAATAAGTTTCTGATCTCATCATCTAGATCATAAATGGAGAAACTCATATCAAACTCGTTTGTTTATTGAGTATTGGATTGTATGCTGTGGAATTTTGCGCGGTGGCTGATCTGAGTACTAATCGACCTAACTTTACCGTACAAATTAGTTCTACTACTGGTAGTAATACTTAACAGTTACTGAGGTGCCGAAGTATTAGTTTGGAAATAATAGAGGATTGGCATTCAAAGAGATAGCAAAAAATTAAATAGATATATATTAAATTAAAAATTAATCCATTTAAGTTGATTTGAAGGTAGTATGACATTTACCACAGTATTGTCTGTCGGTCATGTTAGCCATAAAGATACCAGCACCACAAGTAGCAGAAGGACATTCTCTTCTTAATCTTTCAACTTTACCTTCGTTATCGACTTTGTAGTAAGTTAAGACAGCTAATTTGTTCTTTCTGTGTTTGTGTTTAATTTTTTTTGGAGTGGTATAGACCTTCTTCTTCTTTTTCTTACCACCACCTCTTAATCTTAAGACTAAATGTAAGGTTGATTCCTTTTGAATGTTGTAGTCGGCTAAAGTTCTACCGTCTTCTAATTGTTTACCAGCAAAGATTAATCTTTGTTGATCTGGTGGAATACCTTCTTTGTCTTGGATTTTTGATTTAACATTATCAATGGTGTCGGATGATTCGACTTCCAAGGTAATGGTTTTACCAGTTAAAGTTTTGACGAAAATTTGCATGGCTTGTCTGCAATGAAATGCTTCTTTCTTACCTGAGTTACAGAGAAAATTTTCAATGAGAACTCACTCGCTCTGAAAACCATCGTCAGTCGTGCGGAAGACAGATTTTTACAAGGGTGAAAAAACTGTCACTATGTCATGTGATATTTTGGTCATGTGTTTATCGCATGACCACCCCAAGATTAGAGATTAGAGAGATAAGAGTATACAGCGTTTAATAGATAATGTTAGGAGATCTAGTTTTAGATAACAGATTAAGAGTTTATGGATATTTACATGATGAAAAATCTTCATTTACAGCGGTTAGTGGTTCAGAAATGATACTGGAGTCGTCTTGTAGATTTTATTCTAAAATGTGGAGATTATTTACGCTATTTATTTGTAGATCTTCAAATATCTAAACCTGAATCTGAATCTGAATCTGAATCTACCGTTGATGGTTTCATAGTTGATGTATAATTGATTGTTCTTCTATTAATGACTCCATTTCGTATTAAATAAGATTCTAAAGATTCATAAGAAAAATTATTTGAATCATTACCTAGTTTTTCAAAACCAACTAATCTATCAAATTCTTTACCATTTTTATAAATTACAACAAATGGCAAAATCTTAATATTTAATTTACTTACTAAAAAAGTTGCCCTTTCAGCCATTATTGATAAAATTTTAATATTTAAATGTTTTTCAGCTAATAATTTTAATCTTTCATTCATTATATTACATTTTGTAAAATTTGGTTGATAAAAATGAATTATTACTAATGCTTGACTTGTCACTATCCCCATTAATTCCTTTTCATTTGAAATATCTTCAATAAATCCAATTGTTGAATTATCAGAATCTGAAACACTTTTGATATTTTTTAATTCTTTTGATAATTCTTGTATTCTTGATTCACGATATTGTGATAAGATTTTGTCGTCATCTTCATCTAATAAGTCAAGTAATTCGTCATCATCAAGTTCATCCTGGTTTAGTATTGATTCTTGATATTTTTCAATTACTTCTGATTGTTTCAAATCCATCGTTGGAGGTTAAAGATTTTAGAAGACGCGTAAACCAAACGAATTTTTAAGATGGACTTGGAGTTGGACTGAGAATAGTACTTTGATTTGAACTTAAATCTTTTGTATTGGTTGGATCAACATCCATTAATTCTTGGTTTTTATCTTGATCAATTTCTGGTTCCTTTGATTCGTCAATATTTGTCATTAATTGTATAACTTGACTTAAAAGTTGAGCATTTGTCGTTATATTCTGATTAAACGAAGTGAATTTTAAATCTGAAATTTCTTGACTATCTAACAACTCAATGGATTTAACTATATTATCCTCTATCTGCTTAGTTGTCTTCAAGATTAATTGTAATTCCAAAAGAATTCTATCTTGCTTAGCTTGCACGTCCATCACTGAGAAATCAATTTTTTTTGGTCTGCAAATTTGTACTAACAAAAGCCTTTCAAACATTTTGTGGAGATGATTTTTTAAAAGAGCTCAAATTTTTACTACTATGTATATGTCTATTCCCTACCTGTATATCTTATACCCAAACTACTATTTACATGCTGAAATGCCATTCAAACCAATCAAAACCGTCATAAAAAAATCATAAATATTTTCATAATAAACTTACCAATAAACTCTTCATTTCATAACTTTTCCTCCCAAACAAACCAACTTAAAAAACACCCTACTTCTTTTCTCTGAAAGCGTTACCTAATTTTGATACTTCTGCTAAAACACTTGAAGTCTTATCTGATACTTCTGCGATAACATTTGAAGTTTTATCTGTTACTTCTGCAATATCATTAATAAGTGAGTTGGTAACTTCATTAACGAAAAGTTCACCAGCTTCTAATTTTTCAGTTAAACTTTCTAAAACATTTTCAAAAGCTCTTTTACCAGTTTTTGCATTTTGACAAAATCTTTCAATTGACCACTCTTCAATTTTATCACAAATTCTTTTGAAGGTTGCAAATGCTGTAATTTCAGCTTTTTGAATGAATAAAGTTCTTGAATTTGGTAAAACTAAATCTGGTTTATAAATAACAGTTTCATTAACTTGTAATAAATGATTCATTGTTAAATTATGACTCTTCATAATTAATGTCTTATTAACTAAATCAACCTCACTTATTTCTCTTACATATGAATATTCTTGACCTCCAACAATAGCACTGATCCACTTGGGAATTGGTTGTTTACAACCAATTAATCTTTCAGTTCTTAAAATTTGCCTTTCTTGATCAATTGTTCTATTTAAGATATCAACTGAGACAACATGAGTACTTAATTCATTTGGATATTTTACCCAATTAGCTGCAGTAACTTGATCCCATGGATATAAGAACTCGTGTTCACTTTCAAATAACTTCATTTTTATCAAGTTATAATTATAATCCCTATTTATCGTTTAGAAATTATTAGTATACGCTTTAGTAAGTAAATCTATGCTTAAATAACAAAAATTTTCTTTTTTTTTCACATCCGCATCTAAGAGACTTTTTTAATTTGCAACCGAGTATCACCGTTAAGAGATGACGGTGTTTTCGTACACATATATTTTTACACTATATTGTTTACATCACGGGGACCGGGGGTTTTAGGTTAATATTACAATTTGAATGGTACACTAATAATCGTCTTCTTCATCGTCTTCAATTGGGTCTTCATCTATCTCACTGGGCATTCCATTTTCGTATTGCTCTAACTTTTCTAATTCTTTAGCTATATCTTCTTCTTGTTGGTCTATAGGTTCATTAGTATCTTCTTTTTTATTGTTTTCTTCAATATTTGCACTTGGCAGTTCATTTGGTTGTTTGTGTAATTGTTTAGATTGAGTAAATTCTATACGTTCAGATTCATCAAAGGATTTTGAATTGTAATTTATATTTTGAAACTCATTTGGATTTGGTTCACTTTCATCACCACTTGTTCCTTGAGTTGAATTAGGATATGCAGATTCTACTTGTGATTCAGCTTGTGATTCAGCTTGAGATTCGGCTTGAGATTCGGCTTGAGAATCAATTTGAGAATCAACTTGTGAATCAAATTGTGAATCAAATTGTGAATCAAATTGGGAATCAAATTGGGAATCAACTTGAGAATTTGGAAGTTGTGACAATTTCAATAATTTCTTCTCTTTTCTTAATTTACGTCTTTCTCTCCTTTCCCTTTTAGCATCTTTTCTTGTCTTTTTCTCTTCTTGTGATATTTTAGCCTTTTTAATTGGTGGATCTTCTTCATCTTCAAGTACCCTTTTTGCACTACCTGATGAATCTTTTGATTCTTCGTCAGAAACTACCGATTCAATTATAACGTCCATCTGATTCTCTTTATCATTGTGAATTTGATTGATTTGAGCATTTTCTTTAATTGATTGAATTTCACCTTGTGGGGATGAAGGAACTTGAACACTATCTAAATCTAATGAATCATTCAAATGATTTAAAACTTGACTTGGAGTATTACCAACAGAACTACTATCACCTAAATCTTTTACAATTAAACTATTTGATTTATTCAATTGTAATTTATAATTTGAATTTGATATTGGTTCATTTAATTCTTGTGATCTTAATTTTTGACGTTTTAAATCAATTATTTCTGATTCATCAGATTGTAATTCTGATTCAGAATCTGAAAATTCTTGATTTTTAAAATTATTCGCTAACTCTTTATTTATTTTACTTATATGTAATTTAGCTTGTTGTGAAGCAATTGAAGTATTTAAATTAGAAGTGTGGTCAATTAATTGTTGAATTTCTTGTTGTTCTGATGATTCTTCTTCAAATCCAGGTGTACTTTCTAAGGCATCTTCAAATCCATCTTCACTATCTGAATTACTTGGATTGTTCTCTTGGTCATTTGAATTTGTATTTGAATTTGAATTTGAAACTGGTGTTTGTAATTCAACTGGTGGTGATTCAACTGGTGGTGATTCAACTGGTGGTGTATTAAAATCTCTATTTGAATCACTTTCCTTTTTAACTAAAGATCTTGACAGGTCCCCAACATTATCATCACCATCTTTTTCATCATCATCACTTTGAAAATCTTCTATACCTTCTTCATAGTATTCAAATTCATCTTCAACGTTTAATAAATCACTTGATAATGAACTATAAAATAAATCAAAAAATTTTAAAGTTCCATCTGAAGAATTATTCAGTTTTAAAATTGAACGAAGATTGAAAATTGAATTAATTTTATCATGAAGTTTAAAGTCCTTAGTTGAATCTATAAAATTAATTCCATTATTTTGAATTTCACTTTCATTTTGACTTGGAATTTGATTTTCAATTTGAAAATTACTATTAATTATATTATCAAAATTATAATTAGGTATAATCGTATGTTCTAAATTTTTATAAACTTCTAAACGGTTTAATTTCTTTAATTTTAATTTAATAAATTCATCATTAATAATTAAAATATAATAGCCATTAAATAATTTTAAACCATTAATTAAATTAACTCTTGTATATTTTTTAAAATTTGTTCTCATTTCTCTATTTAATGATAATTTTATTGAATGCATTAAAAAATTTCTATAAATTGAATGATTTAGAAATTTAAAAATTAAATCAGTATAAGTTATTTGTAAAATTGAAGGGACAATATTAATTTTAAAATTTTCAAGTAATTGTTGGATCATATTAATTTGAAAATTTTTTATAAATAAATTTTGTAATCCAAAATCCATTGGTGACATTGATAAATTTGTGTACATAATTTTAATATTCTTAAAATCTTTTGGAAAAAAATTATTTGAATTCTTATCTAAAATTAATAAAATTTTATTTTGTAATGAATCATTCAAATTATTTAAATAAGTATTGAATATATAAAATGAATTTAAACCAGTTTTATTATATATGACATCTTTTTCATTGTTTATTGTATGAATCTTTTCTTTGGTTGTTTCATTGCTTTCATTAGTAGTATCATTAGTGGTAGCAGTGGTGGTATCCTTATTATCTGTGCCAACTTCATTTTCTGAAAAATTTGAAATTATTAAAGGTTTTAAAAAATTATCACCAGTAAAATTAAATCCAATCCCAATTGTTATTATTAATTTATTATTTGATTTAAATTCTGGATTAATTAATTGAATTAAATTTGTTACATCTAATGAAAAATCTCTAAATTGATAAATATTTGCATGATTAAATGGTTTAAAATGTTTCCAAAATCTATAAGTTTCATTTGATAAGTTACTACAACTTGATTTAGTTTTTAATTCTTGTTGTATAAATTTATCAATATTATCTATTTTATTTAATTTTGATAATATATATTGTGTAGTTGGTATTGAAATTGAACTTTGTGGATAAATTTCTTTAATTTTATTAATACATTCATTTATAAATGATTCATTTATTGAAATTTTATTATTCTTCCTCTTTTTAGTATTATTATTAGTATTATTATTAGTATTATTATTAGTATTATTTAATTTTAACTCTGTATAATATTGAACTATTATTGATATAATTTTAACTGAAATTATATTTGAATCAGGATCATTATCAATGAAACTATCCGTGTGTTCAATCATTGGACTACTAGTTGAATCCAGAAGAATATTTTGGAAATCATTTGGTGCTTGGCTTAATATTTGAGTTTGATCTAATTGATTATCATTAGAATAAATTAAACTAGTTTTTGCTTTGGTCTTTGCCTTGGTTTTAGTCGGTGGTTTTACCTTTGTTATCGGCTTTGGCCTTGGTTTTGTCTTAGGTTTAGGTTTAGAATTTAAAGTTGAATCTGGTTGATTTTGACTGTTACTATCAATTATTGTAGTTTCATTTGCTGGTAAATCATCTTCTCCATCATCATCATTATTATCATCATCATTATTATCATCATCATTATTATTATTATTATTATTATTATTATTATTTTGCGCATTAGCATCATCATTATCACCATCAAGATCATTGTATTCAGGACTATTTAACCATCGTACGAATGATGATTTAGCTATTTTAAATCTATGTGAAAAAAACCTTATCGTGTCAGATTGTTTATGGTCCGGGTCTTCTTTCAACTTACTCCAATGATGCCTCAAGATCTCTGCCTTCTCATGTGGCCTGATATGTCTACCCATGATTATTTATTCCAATTAATGATAATCGCTCCAATTTAAACCAATTTTAAATGATTTAAACGCTGTGTGTTTCTAAACTTTTAACCTTTTTCTGAGTTGTAAAGACCTTCGCATTTTTTTGGTTAATTTTGAAGATCACGTGAATAAAATTATCATTTGCACGTGATCGCGTTTGTTGTTAGTCATGTGATCGTGCACGTGAATTTACGGAACCTTAAATTTAAAAAAGAAACTATTACAGGGTTTCCATAGGAATGAAAGAAAAAAGAAAATAGTAACCATAGTTAGTCAATTGCCACGCTAATTCACTGTGTTCCATTAAATCTAATCTTACATAGAAGAGATCTTATTCTAAAATTTACCGTACCTCTTGTTGCTGAATACAAAAAAAATAGAAAAGAAATTATAAAGCAAGATTAGACTTAATCAAATCATTGTGCCTTTTTTTAGTCTGAAAACCCTTCATAACAATTTTATTATACCTTTATGGTTATAAATGAAGTTATTCTCTGTCTCCTTCCAAAAATGACAAAAAAAGAAAGCCGGTGATTGGTCAAAGTTTCCTTGTACAAATTAATACAATTTGCGTTTTGATGTTTCAGTTCCAGTCTTTTTGATGTCTTTTTTAGGTACTTCTTTTAGGTACTTCCGCCCAATCGAATTCAAATCCTTCCTTTTTCGTTATATGCTTTTACGTCTTCCTGTGAATTATGTCACCTTCTTATTGTTTGATATTTTTTGACAACTAAAGCTTAATATAATAAGAATATGGGAAAAAAGGGGGATAGTAAACAAATTGATTTAATTGTATTATATCTTTTTAATCTTAATATCTGTTATATTTTCCGTTTACTCCTTTTGAATCTACATCTACTACCAAATCTGCTTAACTGGGTCAAGTTTTGCTGCTTGTGTCACATCTACTAGTAGCTGCATACGGCAAGTGCTACAGATTTCCCCTGTCTAAAATGGATAATACTCGTGTGACAGGAATTGTTACCACGCCCGTCCTGATAGTAAACATATCTTACATAATAATAAGTCAAGAGACAGGACAAAAATAGGTTAGAATCACTAGTATCGAACTACTTAACCTTATGGTTTAATCCAAACTTTTCAATTTGTCCAACTTAGAAAAAAAAATCATTTATTGAAATCTGATATTTGTGTCATTTTTACTGTGCAATAGGTGTCAATACTTAGCCAATAGTTGACAATTTTAAAAAGTAAATTCTAAGGATCTTGAAACCCAAGCATTCTCCTGTGTTTCATATCAGTGCTATATAACGCTTCATCAATTTTTTTTTTTTGTTATTTTTTATCAGAAGTGGCTTACGTTGTCAATTTTATTGGTACTAAATAAGAATTTTCCAAAAGAAAACACAGTAGTTTTTATTGTGGAACAATACCTTTAACGTTCTTAGTAAATCAAGGGTTCTTTTCCAGGAATTTGCCATTGCTTCAACGTTTTACTTATTTTTTAGTAGATTTGGTAGATTTTTGTCAGTCTAAAAGTTTTCTTTTAATTTTTTAGCTTTTAGCTTCTTCCAGTTAAAGGGTTTTTTATTTGTTGACGTTTTGGTCTTATTTTTTTTTGTCGTCGGTCCATATTAGCCTGGAATTCGGTTCGAGTACGGATTGTATGCCCCCCCAGGTTGGAGTCGGGAATATTTTGTATTTTGCTAAGATCAGATAAAAAAATCAAGGAGAGAAGGTGAAGAGGAAGATAACTACACAAAAAAAGAATTTCAGGATAGAATTAAGTCAAGATGAGGTTTAGTTTTGTAATAAAACGGGTAATTTTAATCATCCTAATAATAAACTTAATCTATTTGTCAGGTTGTTATATTTTCTATAATGAAAACTTCAACCTTAAAGATATCATTTATCATAATAATCTCAACAATCAAGATACTTCTAATAATGAAAAGAATGAAAAGAATGTTAATACTAATAATGTGAATGAAGTTAATAATGTGAATGAAGTTAATAATGTGAATGAAGTTAATAATGTGAATGAAGTTACAGATAATCCATCAAATTTATATTTTAATAAAAAGATTGAAAAATTATTTAAGAAAGTTGAAGCAAATAAGAATAATAAATTTTGGATGTTAAATACTGATTTAAAACCATCAGAATCTGAAATAAGTGTTAATCCTGAATTATTCTTATCAAATTCAATTAATGAAGATGCATGGATTAATAAAAATGAATTATTTTATGATATTAGATTAACTTTATCATTATATTTAAATTATATAAAAAATCAATTTGCTAATCATGATGGTAGTTCAGATATTACAATACCTTTTAATTGGGTTGATTGGATTGATTTAAGTTATATAAATGAAAATGAATTATCTAAAGCTATGGATGAAAGAAGAGATTGTAGATGGATGGAAAGTTTAATAGAAACTGGTAACGACTATACATTTGATGATTTAAATTGTATTAATAATGATGATTTAACACCAAATGTTTTAAGAAATTATGGTTTTGATAATCATAAACAATTACCTGGGTATATAATGAAAGGTTATAGTTCTAAAAAGGCAACAATTGATGTTAGATTAGCGCAAGCAAGATCTTTTATAATGACAAATTTACCAAATCCATATAAATTAATATTTTTAAATAAAAATGATGGTACTTTTGAAGTTGATATTGAAAAAAAATTAAAGAAAAGAATGATAAAATCAAATTTAATGAATGATTATATTGAAAATAATAATTTAGAAAATAATGTACCAAAAAAATTAAAGCTTGATCCAATAAGAGAATTTGAATTATTGAAAAGAGCTGTTAAATCTGAATATTTAGATCCAAAAGAAGATACTTATAAACTTTATGAAATGTTACATCAAAAAAAGGGTTCAACTAATATTGATAAGCATTTAAAACTTCCAAAAGATGCTTTCCACTATACTAAAAATAATGTTGACGATCAAATAAAAGATTTAGATGAATTTACTAAAAAGGAAACTTTAACAATTGTTCAACAAACTTATATTAATTCATTAAAAATTGCAAAAGAAACTCCTTCGGATAAAGAATTTACATATTTTGGACAACCTACTTTATTAAATGAAGATGATAAAGGTAATCTTGACAAAGATCAAGGTATAAATTATGATTGGAGATTTTTTTCGGGTACTTTAAATGGTAAAAGACAAGGTTGGAATAAAGAAGAATTGGTTAAAAGACAACAAATTATAATAAATAGATTAAGTAGAAATTGGTTAAGATTTACTGAGGAAAAAGGTTTAGTTTCATGGATGATGCATAGTTCATTATTATCATGGTATTGGAATGGTTTAACTTCACCATTTAATGATAAATTAGAAGTTCAAATGCCAATAAAAGATTTAATTAAATTAGGTAAATTATACAATCAATCATTGATTATTGAAGATTTAGAAGAAGGTTTTGGTAAATATTTACTTGATGTCAATACATTTATTCATAATAGAGACACAAGTACTAACGGAAATCAAATTGATGCAAAATTTATTGATGTTGATACAGGTGTTTATATTGAAATAACAGGTATTAGTGTAAGTGAATCAAAAGTACCTGATTCATTTGAAAATGATAAAATATTATTAAAAATTTCAAATGAAAATAAAAATGATGAACTTTTTAATGATAGAAAAAATCAATTTTACAAATATAATCAAATAAATCCATTAAGATATTCATTATTAAGTGGTGTACCTATGTTTATACCAAATGATATTTCAAAACGTTTAACTTTTGAATATCCTGATACTGTTAGAAAACCTGAATATAATCATTGGTATTTTGTTCAAAAACTTAAACTATGGGTTCATATAGATAAATTAATTGATGTTTTTGATGTTAATGATATTAAAATATCATCAAGAAAGGGTAGAAAGACTACTTTAAAACATGGACAAATTGATGAGAAAGTAGTTCCTCAATTAGTTTTTGGAATGGACGATGATCAAATTTTAAAATTATTATCAAAAAATGAAGAAATATTAGGAGAATATTATATATCCAAACCATTAACTGATAATCATATTATTGAACAATCATTCCTTTTTACAGCTATTGAAACTTCAAATGGTGATCCAAATACTGAATCAGGTCAACAATTAACTTTTGAAGATAAACCATTATCTCCTGAAGAAGTAACTAAATATAATAAATTTGTCAATGATAACATGAAGATGGCAAAACCATTAAGGAAATCCTTATTCAAATATGAAAAGTTTGATCAGCCTGCACATCATGATCATGAAGATGATTTTTGATTTTATTCTTTCAAGTTTTCATACTTTTATACTTTCATACTTTTCATTAAACTATGAGTTCGTTCGATCATGAGTCCATAGTATGACGCTAACAATATAAGACGGTGTTGGGTTTTTGTATAATTAATATTAATAAATTAGACTTTGTAAAGACTCTTACTCTTTAAACTTTTACGTGTAGATGATGATTCCAATACACTGTTTTTTGTGTGAGTCGCATTCTAGAAACTTATTCCATTAATCATCTACAAAAAAAAATGTTAAGAAACTTCAAATTCGTTAGAAACCTTAGCACGGTGGCAGATATTGCTAAGTTCAGGACTACTACGTTACCTAATGGACTTACTGTAGCTAGTGAGTTTATGCCAGGTACAAAAACTGCCACTGTTGGAGTTTGGATTAATGCTGGTTCTAGAGCTGATAATCCAAAATCTAGTGGTACAGCTCATTTTTTAGAGCATTTAGCTTTTAAAGGCACAAACAGAAGGACGCAAATGGGATTAGAATTAGAAATCGAAAATATGGGATCACAAATCAATGCTTATACTTCAAGAGAAAATACTGTTTATTATAGTAAATGTCTTGATGATAAAATTGATGAAAATATAGATATTTTAAGTGATTTATTAACTAAATCAAAATTAGATCCTCAAGCCATTGAAAATGAAAGACATGTTATTTTACAAGAAAGTGATGAAGTTGATAAAATGTATGATGAAGTTGTTTTTGATCATTTACATTCAATTGCTTATAAAAATCAAGATTTAGGTAGAACAATTTTAGGACCAAGAGAATTAATTAAAACAATTAATAGAAATGACTTAAAAAGTTATATAGAGACTAATTATAAAGGTGATAGAATGGCATTGATTGGAGTTGGGGCTGTTAATCATGAAGAATTAGTTGAAAAGGCAGAAAAATATTTTTATTCAATTAAAAAATCTGAAAAACCATTTAAACAAAATGGTGATGATTTACCAATTTTTCATGGAGACGAAGTTCGTATCCAAGATAGTTCAATGCCTGTCACTCATATCGCTATAGGTGTTGAAAGTGCTTCATGGTCAGCACCTGATGCTTTTACAGCTGCTGTTGTAAGTGGAATTATTGGTCATTGGGATAGATCTGTCGGTATTGGATCTAATTCTCCTTCACCTTTAGCTGTTGCTACTGCCTTTGGTGGTCCAGGTAAATCTGCTATTGCTAATTCTTATATGTCTTATACTACATCTTATGCTGATACTGGATTAATGGGGGTTTATTTTACAGCTGATAAAGATGCAAATTTAAAATTATTTATTGATGCATTCCTTAAAGAATGGTCAAGATTTAAATCTGGTAATATAACTGAAGAAGAAGTTGAAAGGGCTAAATCCCAATTAAAAGCTTCTTTATTACTTGCACTTGATGATTCAACTTCAATTGCTGAAGATATAGGTAGACAATTAGTTAATACTGGTTATAGATTAAGTCCTGAAGAAGCTTTTGAAAGAGTGGAAGCAATTACTAAACAAGACGTTGTTAATTGGGCTAATTATAGGTTAAAAGATAAGCCAATTGCTTTAGCAGCTTTAGGTAATGTTAAAACTTTACCTTCTCATAAAGAAATACAGATGGGTATGTCTTTATAATTTTGATTTTCATTTTTTATTTATATTTTTTTAAAGAAATAAGTTAGTTAAAAAAACCTTGTAAATATACATTAGATATACAATTGGACATTCTTTATGTCTCTATTTATTCTACGATCTATCTTGAATAACATCTTGAGCAACATCATTCCCTTCTTCCTCTATGTCTTCTTCAATTTCACCATCAAAAACTGGTTCAGATGGTACACGTTTCATCTTTTCAGGTGGTGGGAAAAGTTTACCAATATTTTCAATCCATCTTTTCCTTTTATCTAGTACTGATGAAATACCTGCACTAATAGCTTGTTGTTGAGCTGGAGTAAGTTCTACCTTCTCTGTTACTTTTTTCTTTTTATTCTTTGATTTCAAACGTTTCAAATAAGCTTGATCAACTTGTTTATCTAAATCTTCTAAAATTGTACAATATTCTTGATAAGCTATTTGCTCTTCAACAAGTGGGATTAATTTTTTCTTATTCAGTCTATTCCTTGCATCTGCTTCTTTCAATTGTTTTTGTAACATTCTAATCTCTGCAGATACTTCATCATCTTCTTTATTTCTTACCCAATCATCATTATCAATAATATTGTTAGGTCTATTATCAGATTTAATTGGCCTACCATCAATGCTTAATTTATTACTGCCATTTTTAGATTCTTCTTCATCGACATTTGGTAAATTCATAAATATTCCAATATATTTTAATTCCCTTTTTAATCTTTCTTCAATTGAATGGAAATCATTAGCTTCAGCTGATGCATCAAAATCAGGATCAACTCTTATATCAGTTGCTATATTTTCATCAAAACTATGACTTATTGGATTACTGCCAATTCTCTTAATTTGACCACCTTCTTCATCATCTTCATCTCCTTGATCTACACCTTCATGAATACTTAAAATGGCAGATAATAATCTACTTGAAAGTGGACCACATGATATATCTTCTGTAATTAATTTATCTTCATCGATATCATCCATTGAACCTTTTGCTTTAAAAGTATCTAATGAAGGTTGTTGGAAAGCTGGAGAATTTAATTTGTTTGCTAAACTTGCATCTTCTTCTGCCCAAGCATCTGCATAAAATTGACCTAATTTAGGAATTATATAAGGACTAACTTCAGCATCATAATTTTGTTTCTCAAATCCAGGAGGTATTATATGTTTTTCACTCAAGAATTTTAAATCATCAGGTGAAAACATTCTATAGAATGATTCAATATATGATTGGAAAGTAGTAAATTGAACTTGATTACTTGGTGCTTTTGTCTTTGAGAAATCAATATCTGGGATAGCACCAGGTAACAAATCTTGTAAATCATTTTCAGGATATGATGCAACACCATATTTTTTCTTTAAATATTCTTTACCATGAGTTTCAAACCCATTATTAATTTCAGAAAATAATCCAAGTTCTGAAACAGCTGTGGCTGATAGCGTTTGAGCTGGAACGAATTCAGATTTAGGATTTTTAAGTCTTGTATCATTGTCTTGAGTGTAGTGACCGGATTGAACAGGTGGGACTGGATCATCTTTAGAGTTTAATCTTTCTTTTTCTGGATCATCCTTAGTTATTTCAGTTGATTCATTTTTATCAGTATCTTTTGATGATTCGTTGTTTTCTTCTTGAGCTTCACCGTCTAATTCTACTTCTTCGGTTTCAACTTTCATGTTAACTTCGTCCTCTTCCTGTTTGGTGGTGGAAATTTCTGCCTCTTCATCTTTTTTTCCATTTTTATCAACTTCCGTTTCATCAACTACATCATTATCGTTTTCTTCTTCTTCCTTATTTACTTGTTCTGATTCTTCTTCAGCATTTTCTACTTTATCTTGATCTTCATTATCATTCTCATCAAGTTTTTGTCTTTTATTAGTACTATCAATTTCTTCTAGTTCTCTCTTTGTCCCTTTTTTAGTTTCTTTTTCTGTAATTTCTTCTATATCTTCTTCGTCCCCATTTCCTACATCATCTTGATCTTTTAATTCTTCTTTTACATAAATTTCTTCTTTTGCATCTTCCTTTTCTTCCCCTTCAACTTCTTCAACCTCTTCCTTTTCTACTTCACCATCATCTTCTGGTCTTTGGTCTTCATCATTTTCATCTTCTACTTCTTGAACCTTCTCTTCATCAACTTCTTGATCTTCTTCTTTTATTTCATCTTCCTCTTCTTCTTCATTGTCTTCCTCTATTTCATCTTTAGAACCGCGTTTCCCCATCTTCAGTTTATTATCACTCTTTAATTTATCAAGTTTACCTATTTTACGTTCAATTAATGATAAAACGGAACTATCTACATCAATTGATTTTTTTAATTCTTTAGATAAATTATTCAACAATTTATTCAAATTCAGTAGCGTATTCACCGTTGGGATTTCTCTAACATTATCCCCATCCAATAACCCTACAGACGAGTCATAACTAAGTTGTAACTCGTTGATTATATCATCCAAAGTAGTTGATGCAGAATGTGTAGAACTAATAGCCATTCTCAAAATAACTCAGTATATAAAGCAAAATAAGAACAAAAAGCAAAAAATAAAAAAATATTATGGATTCCTTATCAAAAATTCTCAAATAAATGAGTCTAAACCTTTCTTAATATCTATTAGATATGTTATAAATGATTTATTGATTGATTAATGAAATTCAATACGTTTTAGTTGAATTTGAAATTTATTATTCACTATTGGGAATTTAATCTACAAACAGAAAAATAAAGATGCGAAAAAATTATATCGGTTCTTTATATTTACAAGTCTCTAACAAACAGAGAGAATATACAGATCTATCTATATAATTGGAAAAGAATACATCTTTAGCTGTCTTAATGCTTGAAGCTATCGACGTATTCTTTATCCTTTTTAGCTTGGATGAGGTTTATAAGTTTTCTTGTGACATTATTTGGAATTTGTGGAGCAGTATCTGGTCTTTTCCATTCTTGAGGGAATATATTAGCTCTTGCTTTAGGTCTAGTACTACGAGTATCAACTGGAACATCGGCAAAATCATCAGTTAAATCTTTAGCGGTTTCTAATAATTTTGTGAATCTACTAACTATTATTCTAGCATTCTGAGTTGGTTCTCTACTTTCATCAACTGAAAACTTCAATATATTTGTTTGATGATTGATTTTATTACCTGATAAAACTATAAATTTCTTTTCTTGTTTTTCATTTAATTTTAAATCTTTAACATTTACAGTTAATGTAACTTTACGATTTGATGAATTTGATTCATTACTAAAATCAGTATAATAAGTTAATTTAATTGGAGTTTCTTCTTTAGATTTTGGTGAATATGGTTGACGATATTTAGCTAATAATGGCATTTCAAAAGCCATTATTCTATTTAATTCATCTTTTCTTCTCAAATCATGAATAGTTTTAGTACTTGATTCAACATAAACATTACTTAATTTTGGTGGTAATCCTCTTAATGAAACTGGTGTATTATTCATAAATCTTTCTTTAAAGTTATCTATTTGATATACATAATCCAAGGTTGGTTTGACTTTAGATAAATCTGCAAAAGTTGACAAAATAGCCCTTCTTTCATTGTCGTCAGGGTTATAATTTTCTTGAAGTTTATCTTTACGAAGGTTGTGAAGTTCAAAAATTCTGTCTGATGGTAATCCTTCCCATGCATGTGGATTCAAGAATAATGGGGTGATCTCATCTGATCTTTTTGATTTGAAACGTATCAGACGTACGAATTTGATAGAATTCTTACTACTCATATTTGTACTATGAAAGCTTTTTGTTAAAAAAAAAATTTTGATTGAGTGAGAATTTTTCGTTACGGCTGGTAAATGCACACCCGTCGATATAGAGTTATTATAAAAATACTGTTATTATTGAGTTATTAAGAGGTTATATAAGTTATTATACATTAATGATAATTGAACTAGTTACCTATTCTTTTTTTATTCTTTTAGGGCTACCTGTAGGCAGTTCTATGCTCCGTTTTTTGAAAAACGAATCAATTGACTTTTGAGGACTTTTAGATACTTTCACTTCCTTAACCAAATCTGGACCTCTACTACCTACTTTACCTACCTCTTTACTTACTGTATGCCACGCTATCGAGTCATATGCAACATTGTACTGTGTTTCGAGACAAAAATCAATTAATTTATCTGTTGTTTTCAACTTTGGATTCAACCAATCTTCCCACTGTTTTGTTCCTGGAGAAATCATTATTGGTTTCCTGGGATGAAGCCATGATATATCCTTTTTATCTGTCTTATCTGCAGGCCCAGTTAAAACTGTGAATGAGGAGAAACTATCCATTCCATTTTGGAAATTGTTCTCGAAATTAGTATTATGGGAATAAAACCCAGCTAAAAAGCATAATGGAGATTTTGATGAGTGTATATAGTATGGAACTTTTTCAGTATTCTTCTTCCATTCAAAATACCCTTCAATTGGTACTACACATCTATGATTTTTACATGAATTCCAAACAGCAGAACCTTGAATCAATGTCTCTTTCCTACAATTAAAGTACCTACTTTGAGTAGATCTCAACTCTTTAGTTTGTGCAATTTCAGTTTGTGTGGATGGTTTAGCCCAGAATGGGACCAAGCCAAAACTCAGGGTTTCAAAAATAAATTCATCAGCCTTTTCTTGAAATATTATAATTGAATTTTGTGTTGGTGCAATATTATAAGATTTGTCTCTGCCTCCTAGGTTATGACGTAAAACTATCAATGTGTCTTCAACAGTATATGTTTGATCATTCATATCTGATTGTGGATTAGAATTATTGAGTTGTTCTTGATTATGTTGCTCATACACATCATTGGATCCTCTGTTAATGAAAGCTGATTCGGCAAATTGAGACGGCAACTGATTCACATCCTACTAAAGTTAGTAATTAAACCTCGATAAATATATTCTATTATCGATCTAGTAACGTACAACACTTAATGCATATCTACCACACATTATCAAGGCGAGAAAGCGAATGAAGTTTTAAGTTGGTGAGATAATATTTTAGAGTATGGGGTTTTTTTTCTGAGTAGCCGCAAAGAGAAAGATTCCTAACAGAATATGTATTTGGGAAACTATTTACAAAACTCAAATGGATGAGTTATATTCGTCGTATGCATGGTCCTCGTAAGCGAGAAGCTCGTCGTAGCTCTCCTCTGGTTTCGCCTGCGTGGAAATTTGTGTGGAAACAATATCAAGTTCTCGACCATCAAAATACTCTGGTTGGTCTTCTTTACTTAGGAATTCATCATATGGGAATAAACTCAGATCCCCTTCTTCTTCTTCGTCATCGTCATCGTTGGCATCGCCTTGAGTTAAATTTACTTTAATCTTATTTTTGGCTAATTCTAGTAGTTCTGCCTTATACTTTTTCCTATCTTTTTTAAATTGTAAGTACTCTATTTCTTCAAGTTTTGCAGCTTCATATTCGGATTCTTTAACTAGTGGATCTCTAACATCACCTAAATGTTTATCGTCTACGAACTTGACATCTTTTATCTCTTCTGGCATATACTTCTGTACAACTACACCTCTTTCAAAATTTGGATTATACCTATATGTATCTCCGTATCCCATTTCCTTCATTAATTTTGTTGGTGCATTTCTCAAATGCATAGGTATTTTATATGAGGTAGCCTCTGGGGAATCTTTGAATAAAGATTGTGCTGATCTTAATGCTCTATATGATTTAGTAGATTTAGGAGATTTTGCTAACCTTACAGCAACATGAGCTAAGATAATTTCACCTTCTGGCATACCAACAAACTCTAATGCTTCCTTTGCAGCAACTACAAATGGTAATACTGAACTATCACGTACTCCTATATCTTCACTAGCGATAACGATCATTCTTCGTATTATAAATAATGGATCTTCGCCACCAACTAACATTTTAGTCAAGTAGAATATAGCTGCATCTGGATCAGAACCTCTAACAGATTTATGAAATGCACTAATAGTATCATAATGAGATTCTCCATGGTGATCATACATTTTTTGATAATTTCTTGAACCTAATAATGGTTTTAGAATATCTTTATTAATTTTAACAACTCCTAATTGTTTTTGTGATTCTATATCTTTAATTATTTCAGATTGTTGGAAATCAGCACCAGATAAATATGAATTAACTGTTTCCAAGATATTTAATGCAACCCTTGCATCACCTGCACTTAAGTCAGCTATATAATCAATACATTCTTTATTTAATGAAATTAAATGTAATTTATGAACTTGTCTTCTAGTTTGATTTAAAACAAATAATCCTCTATTTAAAATCTTTACTAATGCCACTTGTGATAATGATTCCATGACAAATGTATGCATTCTAGAAAGTAATGCATTATTTAATGTAAATGATGGATTTTCAGTTGTTGCGCCTAAAACAGTAATTATTCCCTTTTCAATAACTGGTAATAATAAATCTTGTTGAGCTTTATTAAATCTATGAATCTCATCAATGAATACAATCGTTTTATTACCTGATAATTTCCTATCATTTTCAGCAGCATTGAAAACTTCTCTTAATTTTGTAGCATTTGTGGAAGGTGCTGAGAGTTCTACAAATCTATAGTTTACTGATGTAGACACAATTCTTGCAAGTGAAGTTTTCCCAACCCCTGGAACACCCCATAGTATAAATGATGGAATTTCTTGAGACTGTATTATGTTTCTTAACAAACCATTTGGACCAACTAATTTTTCTTGACCAAAGAAATCATCTAACGTTTTAGGTCTTAGTCTTTGAGCTAAGGGTAGCCTGGATTCTCTCAGGATTTGAAGTGCTTCTTGTAATTTAGATCTTTGTAGTGAATCAGCTTGTTTTGGAATTTCAACTTCATCAGGGATTACAATTGGTGATGATTCAGGTTTGATTATACCTATACCATTTTCTTTAGCTAATTGTTCCGCTTCTATTCGATTTTTCTCTTTTAATCTTTTTTCAGATATTAGCAACGACGTCAAACTAGGTACAGTTTTGCTTTTCCCTTCTTGTTTCTTCTTATCTTCCATTGAATTCATCCTTAATCCCATTTTCTTAAATGCATTTGGACTTACTTGATCCTCTTTCTTAGATTTCCCCGTACTATTAGTTTTCAACCTTTTCCTTCTCTTTTGTTCCTCTGTGTCGAGACATGAGTTCACGTGGAGCTCTAGTTCACCTGACAGGAATATTTTAAAGCATATCGGACATTCTGACTCCATTAGTAATGAATTTGATAATCTGATTAAACCTTTATCTCTAGTCTGTCGCGATACGCGATGAATATTGAAAATTTAAATTTTTCAGATCAGGTAAAGTGGAGGAAAATAAGAATAAGACATGACAGTTGATATAGTATGGAAATCTATGCCTATTAAACAGGTAGAAGTGTCTTTAGCCAAGGTATTAAGGTGTGGGCAGACTTTCAGATGGAAAAATATCGATCATGTTTGGTCTTTTAGTACTGATGACCGTATCATTTTATTGAAACAAGATAATGAGAATGATTTATTGCATTATAGTTGGATTATGTCAGTTAAAAATCAAGAAAATAATGGTAATCAAGAATCAGAGACTTTGAAATTTATAAATGATTATTTTTCATTTTCTACAAATCTTGAAGAATTATATTTTAGTTGGACTAAGGTCGATGTTAAATATCGTAAAAAACTTTCAAGTTCTGCATTTTTTAAATTCCCAGGTATAAGAATTCTTAGACAAGATCCTTGGGAAACTACCGTATCTTTTATTTGCTCATCCAATAATAACGTTAAAAGAATTTCAAAAATGGTTGATAGTCTTTGTGATAATTTTGGAGAATATATTAATGATTATGAAGATACTCCATTTTATTCATTCCCTAAACCTAAAGATCTTGCTAAACCTGAAACAGAAGGGTTATTAAGAGACTTAGGGTTTGGATACCGTGCTAAATATATTTATAAAACTGCTTGTAAATTTGTTGATAATGAAACTTACCCAGAAATTACACATGAAAAATTAAATAAGTTAAGATTAGAACCTTATGATATAGCTAGAGAATTTCTTTTACAGTTAGATGGTGTTGGACCAAAAGTAGCTGATTGTATTTGTTTACTGGCTCTTGATAAACATGATATTGTTCCAGTTGATACACATGTTTACCAAATCGCTACAAGAGATTTCAAATTCAAAGGTAAAAAGGATATGAAATCTATGAATCAGCAGATATACCAAGATATTAGGATTTTCTTCAAAGATTTATTTGGAGATTATGCTGGGTGGGCACAATCTGTTCTTTTCGCTTCCGATTTAGGTGATTTAAATAATGGTGTAAATCAAATTAGTAAAACTGAACCAAAAGTTGAAAATAGTAAAAGGAAAATCGAAGCTCAAATTGAAACCAAGACTATAGCGAAGAAGATTAAATCTGAAGTTTAATGGTTTGTAGTTAGGTTTGTTAATTGGGGGTTATGGTCTGTATTTTGGGCATTTGGATTTGAGAGTTTATTATCATAAATAGTTGTAATTTTACTCTTATTTATATTATTTATTTATATTATCTATATCTGGAACGTTTTAGTGTACTCTAATACCCTGATAAATTTTTAGATTTTTTCAAACTTTTTTTTGTTTTAAGAAATCTTATTTTTTTAGCATTTTTTGCTGATTTTTTATAATTCTAAATATTTGAATTTTATTTGAAATCAGCTTTAAAAAAATACAAAAGAATTAAAATTAAAAAATGTTCAAAGACATTTATATTCATATAGGATCAGTAATTCTATCATTTGAGTAACCTTGATTCCAAGAATTACGTAAATTAGGAACGTAGAGGTGAGTAACTAAGATCGCTTATTTAGTAAAATTTGAGACTTCATTTATATCTCAAATAACCAATTTTACCTAAAGCAGGATTTTATCACTTGATTCATAATATTAACAGTTATAGCTATATACTGATACTACTTTCAGTGTAAAAAAGGCACAAAATCTAGGAATTTTGCAACATTACTATCTAAAAATTAAAAAAATCAATAAAGTCCGATGTAGTGTAACGGCTAGCACGGTTGCCTTTCACGCAGCAAACCCGGGTTCGACTCCCGGCATCGGAATATTAAAACATTTTTTTTGTTTTTGCATACTTTAACAGTAAAAGTCTTAATCAAAAGATCTGTTGAGTCAAGGAGGGTAATCTACATTATAGGACTCATGCTTCTATGATACTGTTCCCAACGGTTCGCTTATGCTTACCACCCGCTTTTTTGTTGCTGATACAGAAAACTTCCATTGACTCTGCTTAAATAGGTAATTTCTGAGATCTCAAAATGGCTGCGAAATGGATCAGTGTGTTAAAAAAATATAAACTTTTTGTATATTATGGCAGTTACTATTATACCAGCGGAGATAAAAGTTCCAAGAAGTAGAGCACATACCAATCTTCGTGTCAGTAGGTTGGATAACGGTTTGGAATGTATACTAATTAGTGATCTTAATTCTGATTCAACTGGTGTTTCGTTATCTGTTCAATCTGGGTCTTTTAACGACAAGGATGTGAAAGGATTAGCTCATTTAATGGAGCATACGATTTTTACGAATTCAAAGGAGTTCCCTGAACCATATCATTTAGTTCAGAATGTAAGTAAAGCTGGTGGGATGATCAATGCTTTTACTACTGCTAGTCAAACTAATTTTTATTTTGAAATCCCAAATACACTGAAGTTAACTTGTGAAATTAATCCTAATTTAAGTAGTGAAGAACCTATATTCAATTACCTATTGAGTGTCTTTGCAAGTAATTTAAGGGCACCAGGTTTTAGTAATCATTTAATAAATAGTGAAATATTGGATATTAATGAAGAACATTCTAATAATTTGAGTTCAATAGATAAGAAATTTTATCATTGTTTAAAATTAATGTCAAATTCAAAATTTAAAAATTTTGCAACTGGGAGTCTGGAGACACTTGATATAAGAGTTAAAAAGGATTTAATTGAATATTATCTGGATTATTTTGTGGCTAATAATATGAAACTAGTTATAAAGGGTCCACAATCATTGAATTTCTTACAGAAATTAGTTCTTCTAAATTTTTATAATTTACCATATAAACAACTTCCCATAAATAATCATCAACCAATATTTGATTCATGTTCTAAAGGTCAAATACTTCACGTCAAGGATAATGCTGATGTGATGAGGTTAATTTTCCCAGTGAATAAGTTAAATGATAAAGTATTACAAGTATGTAAATTATGGATTGAACTTTTTGGTAATGAAGAATCTAATTCTTTATGTGACTATTTGGTATCACAGAATTGGATTAATGAATTACTTGCATTTGATCAGCTTATTGATTTGAATAATTTGGTGATTATAATAGAGATGAATCTTACGAGTAAAGGTAGATTGCATATTCAAAAAATTATAGGATGTATATTCAATTATGTTCAAATTATACTTGAAGCTAATCCAATAAAGATTCAAAGATTTATTGAAGAGTTCATCAAAACAGAAAAGCTTAGTTTTATATTCGAAGAACCAAGTAATGAACTAATGGATGAAGTTACTAAATTATCTGAACTTTCTAGCTATGTTGATTATCAAGATATTTTAGTAGGGTATAAAATAGTTGATATTTCGAGTAAATTCTTTATAATTGAGAGCAAAAGGTGGTTTAATTATGATAATTTCAATATTATATTATTTAGTGATATGGAAATTAATGATTTAATTATTTCTACAAAAGGTGACTCAGAGGATCCATTTTATAATTTCACTTATGAAATATCTTCCATTGACAAAGCACAAATATTTATTGATTCAATGTGTCTAACCCCATCAAATATGAAATTCCCGAAAGCGAATAAATTTCTTTCTTATTCTAACGAAGAGATTAATATATTAATATCTGATACTAATAATTTAAAACTTGGTTATAAGTTAAAAGATGAAAATAATTTTAAACCACAGTTAATTGAATATTCTACAAATTTTGAATTATGGTTTTGTCAGGGGAATAATTATAATTCAAATATTTTTACATCATTTGAATTATTAAATAATACTTTGGAACTTAATTGTTTGAATTATATTGCAATTGATTTAATTACTGAGATACTTGGGAATAAATTAAGGAAAATAATGTATCAAGCTGAAAAATTAGGATTTTCATGGTCAATTCTTGCAACTTTAAATAGTTGTAATTCGCTTACTATAAATTTTAATGGAATTAATAAAAATTATATATTTGTTTTAAAAGAATTAATCAATTCAATTATATTGGAATTAAGTATTATAGGCAAAATCCCTTATTCTGAATTTATGAAAACAAGAGTGAAATTAAGAAAAGATTATGAAGCTTTAAAAGAAAGTGAATCATTGAAACAATCTATTGGATTAACTGCTTGTATATTAGAAGAAAAAGTTTATTCATTAGAAGAAAGATTGGAAAGTTTAGAAGAAATTGATTTATTAAAAGTTCAAGAAGTAGCTCATAGTTTAACAAATTGCTACACTAGTATATTAATAAATGGAGATTGTGATCTTTCAGTAGCTTATGATATTTCATCTTCAATAAACTTACTTTCAAATCATTTAACTATTAAAGATACTAAATTTGAAATTCCTGGAAGTTATGATCCTATTATTGGTAAACTAAGATATGAATACCTTTCAAATGAGAATCATTGTTTCTTTTATATTCATTTAGGCAATAGGGATGAAGCATATGTTAGAACAATGAGTAAACTTGTTGAATATATATTTTCATTGAAAGTTCCAATGTTAAGGTTTCCTAGGAAATTAGGATATAAAGTTGGTACAGGTTTAAGAATCTTTAGAAAAACAATTGGATTATTTATATACATTGAAAGTAATGAATATAACTTCAGAAGTTTAGATCAAAATATTGAAGATTTAATATATGAAACAGGATGTCATATAAATTCAATAAGTGAATTAGCGTTTCAAGAAAGTTTTATAATTCCATGTATGAATTTTTTAAAGGCTGAATTTCAATCAAATTTATCACCAAATCTTGTATTTGATATGGTTCCTAATAAATCTAGTACGAATTTTGAACAAATTAGCAAAAATTATTTCACTCACAAAAGTGTTTGGGAGAAAATTATAAATCGATGTTATAGATTTGAAGGGAAATATGGTAATGAAAGAATTGATATCAATTTATTAAGATCAATAACTAAAGCTGAATTTTTAAGATTTTTTTATAACAAGATTTCTCCTGAATCTGAATCTAGAAGTTTGATTTTAATCACTAATAAAGTTGAAAATGATAAATTATTAAAAGAAGTTAATGATTATTTAAAGGCTAAAAGATTATCAATTAGCGAAGAAGTCAAAAGAAATTTACTTGAACTAAAAGATTTTAATTTAATTAAAAATGAATTAGAAAAATTAAAGTCTGTTTTTAGAAGATCAAAGCCAAAATTATTTGAACCGATACAATCAGAAAGAGTATTAATTGAAATAAATGATTTTCATAGAAGTTGTAATATAATAAAATTTAATCAAGATCATAATAAAACCTTAAAGCCTTTCAAATAGTTAAGATATCTAGAGAGAAATAATAAATATCTAATTATATATTAAGACATCGTCACATTAAAATTTAAACAGTCTCCGTTTTCTTTTCAGTAATCCTTTCAGCTTCTTCTTCAGCTACAGTTCTTCTACCAAAATTTTTAAAGAAATTGGAAATTCCATCTTTACTTTCTAATTTTTCAATATTTTCAATACTTTGAGTATCACCTAAAGTATGATCTCTTAAAAAGAATGCACATGCAATCATTGGAAGACATAATAATAATGCAACCAAAACAAGGATCCATTGTAAATCTCTATATGCATGAGCTAAAGCTTGTCTTTCTGGAGTATCCCAAGTATAAGTAAGGATAAAAGTAAATGGTGAACCAAAAGCTTCAGCAGCAACAGCTGGATCAGAAATATATTTTAATATCTTTTTGTATAAAGTATTAGTCCAAATAGCACCAGATACAGCTGAACCAACAGCTGAACCAACACGATAAAGTGAATAACCTAAAGCGGTAATAACTGCCATATGTTCATGATTACATGAAGATTGAAGACTGACATTAACTGGATAAGTGAAAAAGATTGTACCAAAACCTAAAAGACATAAACCACCAATAATACCTGAATGAGCATCAAGACCTGATCTAAAATGTAATAAAATACCTAAAGCAACCATCCAAGTACAAGTACCAAAAATAATAAAACCTTTTAATCTTCTAAAATAAACAGTGAATAAACCAAAGAAAAATCCACCAACAACACCAACAAAACTACTTAATGATGAAATTCTTGTAGCTGAAGCAGTTGATTCATTAACTGCAACCATTAAAACAGTGAAAAGATATGAACCTTCAATTGCACTAATGAAAGTAATAGAATATGAAATATATAAACCTGACCAAATACCTCTATCTTTTAATAAATGGAATGGAGCTATAGCATGTTTAGTTTTTGATTCCCAAATAATGAAAACTGGAATTAAAAGAACACCAATAACAATTGGTGCAATAATACTACCATTTCTCCATTTTGAACTAACACCACCTGCAAGAGTTAAAGGAACTAAAATACAACCTAATAATGCAGCTGCTAAAATTAAACCAATAACATCTAAAGTCCAAAATAAATGAATTATAAATTTAGCTAAACCTAATTCTTGAAATTTGGTTTGTCTAGATTTAAATTCTTTCCATTCATCAGTTTTACCTGCTAAATATCTCATATGAAGCATACAACCAATCAATGGAATACAAGCTAATGGGAAAATAAAAGCCCACATACCAACACCCCATGACCAATTAGTTCCAATTGCAGCAGTTACATTACCTGAAATCCAAGTATTGATAATATAAGGGAAAGTTGGAACAAATGAATAAAATAATCTCCATTTTAAACTTGAAAAATCAGATAAAATAAATAAAAGAACAATGATAACACCTGCATAACCAACAGAATATAAAACTGAACCAGCTGCATATCTTTGAACATCAAAAGCTTGAGATTCAATAATTGTACCAACGACATAAAAAACTATAGCAACAATGAATAATTCTAATCTACCAAATACATCTGATAATCTAGCATAAACAAGTTGACAAATAGCTTGAGCAACAGCACTAACAACACCAATTGTAGTTAATAAAGAATGATGACTATAAGAATTTGTTGCAAGTGCATTATAAATATATCTAGTTTGACCATCTAAACCATAAGCATAACCAACTATGAAAGCACTTACTAATAACATTAATTTATAATACCAAGTATCATATTGTTTAGCTAAAATTTCAGCTTTTAAAACACCAGTTGATTTTTCTTGACCTACTAAAGATTCATCGCTTGAACTAACTTTTTCAAGATCCCTATCACTACCACCACCTGTAGTTTTTCTTTCTAAATCTGACATATTTTCTTATATAATTATTATAATTATAAATGAGATTTACTTTATAGCTGAAAAAAACACAATTTACGGGTGGGAAAGTGGCTGAACTTATATAGACGAAAAAGTCAAGTAAAAAAATGCAATGCTTTAGTGAGAAAAGAAACTTTTTTTTAAGTTAATCTTTTTGATCAATGTATTCCAAAGCTTAATTCAGCTAGTATTACGGAAAAGGTTAATGGATTTGATTGGTTTAATTAAGATGGGTTTACGTCTCATCGCACCGAAAAAAGAAAAATATTTTAGGAAATGCCACATGAGTGAAATTGAATATATTATATATCTTCCCAATTACATTAGATATGAATATATAAGTAATTAGATATGATACTAGAGTAATAGAAATATAATATAAATTCATATGGTTAACAAAAATCTAATTAGATCACCTTTAAAACTGTTGTTTAAAATCTCAATTATACCAAAATTTTATCAATTATGTCTCGTCTCCAGTTCGGAAGGTTTTACGTCTGATGAAATCTGATAAAAAATTAAAAATATCCAAGACAATACTTCAAAGTGGCTTAAAATATATGAACTCTATATTGGGAAACCCCGTACGATGAAAACTTTCACCCCCTCCACTTTAAACCAATCACATAGTTTGTGGTTTCATTCTTTACTTGAACGCCCTAAATATTTCGTAATTATACCCTAATTACTAAGGCAAATTATTTTTACAAAACACAAAACAAAATGCTAAACAGAAACAAAATGTTAAAAAGTTCTATAACATTTTGGTAGGAAACTACAGAGGTTAATTAATACGTCAGTTATGCTGGTTTCAGAATATTAGTAAATTTCTTGGAAATTGACTGTGATTCTGCAGCTTGGAAAATTTTTTTTCCATTAACAATCCAAGCTGCCAAGATCCAACTTGGGATACATGGAAATAACGCCTTTAACAAGTTTAAGTATGAGATGAGTTCTTATAGGGATAGACTAATTGAAGGAGGTGATTCAAGAGTATCATAGTCAAAAACAGAATGGCTCAACAGTTAGCTTGCCCTTACTATAAAGCTAGAACCCTATTGATAATTATACTTAGATTTCCAAATTGGCTAATTAAACCTTCTCTAAGTCAAAGTCTAATACAGCATACATTTTTGATTGTTTTTTTTAGCTTTTTTTTAGCTTATTTTTTTAAATTTTTTTTTCTATGGTTTTTTCTTTTTTGCACTCTGCACCAGATTTGCAACTATAATGTAAGAGAACATGAAAACCTTATTCATTCAAAGGCATTAAATTTACTTAACAACGGGTTTGACCGTCAATTGACATCTAAATACATTTAGCTACTATTGAATTCTGGACTGCATCTAGGGTGAAAAAAAATCTTTTGTTTACCTAAAGGAATAAAGAACACTACAGATGGAAAAAATTTGAATTTCCAATAACCGAAACCAAGGGGTAAAATAGCCCAATAGAGTTACAGTTACGATTGAATTTCAAGTAAGTGAGTGATTATTAGTAAATAATATTCACTGATAATTAACAAGAACTAAAAAATTTATCCTTTATAATAGGTTGCTTCATATTTAACTGAATTTTTTTAATATTTTATCAGTTTACATTATTAACTTGCATTGATCATTTGGCTTTAATTTCAAAATAGAAAGATTTGGTTTGGCTTGGGTTTGGTCTATTGCTATTGTAAGGGCTATTCTAGTAACGGATATATAAAAATCTATATACAGAATATTCTATTATTATAGTTATTAAGATATTATTTAGAAATTAAAGGTATCTAACAGTTAAAAGTTTGATGAATAAACACTCGATATAGTTATATAAACCCAGTGGTCTAGCTTGAATTGAATCAACGAGTAATTAAACACTTATATAGGCGAGTTTTTTATTAATATCACAAAGCCCCCCAAAAAAAAACATTGTAAACCTTTAAATCAACCTTTAAATAGAATCTTTACATCACTAGATACTCTTTTTGAGTCAATTATGATCTCTATCTATCATTTACAAGGTTAAAGAGGTGAAATTTCGATCCTCAAAAAGTACCCTGAGACCTTTTTTTCCGATTAAACCATCAGTTTTTACGAGAATTGATACATTAAGGGTAATACATACTTCATATAGCTGTAAATAAATGAAAACTCTAATTTTCATTAGTATGTATAACCCAAAAGAAGGGAAAAAAACCAAAAATAAGTAATGGTCACGTGACGCATAAAAGTGGTTCAAGAAAACCTTTTAATGTGAATTTTTCAGAAATAGCCTGGCTAGCTCAATCGGCTAGAGCGTTTGACTTTTAATCAAAAGGTTGCGGGTTCGACTCCCGCGTCGGGCTTTTCTTTTTTTTGTATACTTTTCTTTATTGAAAGGAATCAAAACTTTTTTTTTTTCCCAATGATTTTTGATTTGACCTTGGTAATAGTGTATTGCCCTGATCTTTTTATTTCAGCAAGTTAAAAGAAGACGTGTTTTTGTAATATGCAGCTTATCCATATTATAAAAGAAAAAAATTACTGCGAAAGCCATGATGAATTCACCTGTGAGTGTATCACTAGAACAATTAGTTAATGGAATTGACGATAAGACTCTTGATGACTCCTTTGGCCCTGATTCATTAGGTATAATAGTTATACTGGGTTTACCTGAGTTTTTCCATGATCTTCGATTGAAAGTCCTAAAGAGTGCAAGTATTTTAGCAAGTCAATCTGAAGAGGTTTTAAAAGGTTTAGAAGATGAAGAATCAATGTGGTTAGCTGGATGGAGTTGTGGTAAAGAGAAGTTAAGATCTGGATTATATGATTCTAAAAAAGGGTCTTTTTATATTAATTGTGCATTTCATAAAGATGACAAACTTGAAGGTCCTGTTAAAGAATTATGTGATAAATTTCCAGATCATAAGACTTATACAAAACCAAATCTTTGGCCATCTAGTGAGATTGAAGGTTTAGAAGATTTTAAAAAAGATATTAAAAAATTGATTAATTTTATTATTGATGTAGCTGAAAAAGTTGCATTAAATTGTGATAATTATATATCTAAAAGATTTGAACTTGAAGAAAAATATCTTACCAGGATTGTACAGAACTCCACATGTACCAAGGCAAGATTACTACATTATTTCCCTATTAATAGTGAGGATAGTAATAATGAAGATGATGATTGGTGTGGAGAACATTTAGATCATTCTTGTATAACTGGATTAACATCAGCATTATTTTTAGATGAATCCAAAGGTTTATTACATGATTTAAAGTCTTCACCAGACCCTAATTCGGGATTATATATACGTAATAGGAAGAATGAAATAGTTAAGGTTAATATTCCAAGTGATTGTATAGCATTTCAAACAGGAAGTGCATTACAAGAAGTTTCTCAAAATAAATTTAAAGCAGTTCCACATTATGTTAAGGGTACTAGTATTCCTAATATTTCGAGGAACACACTAGCTGTCTTTTGTCAACCTGACCTCGATCAACTGGTTAATAAAGAAGAGAATTTTGCACAATTTGCAACTAGAATATTAAATAGTAATCATTAACGCGATAATTTTTCTTTTCTGCTTCTTCTCTATTTATTTTAAAATCTTCGATGGATAAGAATGAAATTGGGAATAGTGTGGATATGAATTCAGTTCCAACATTAGATGAAGATGTTAGGTTGAAATTAAAAGAATTGAATGAGCCAGTTACATACTTCGGAGAAGATAAGTTTGATAGAAGACAAAGATTAATAAAATTTTTAAATGAAAGACCAAATACCAATTTTCAAGAAGGAATTGAAATGAGTAATGATGGAATGAATATTGATGGTGATAATGGAGATGAATCAAATGAAGATGATGAAGAGGATGAAGAATTTTATACACCAGGATCAAATGAATTATTTGAGGCTAGAAAAGATATACTATATAAATCTTTAAAAAATTCAAAGATCAGAATAGCTAACCAAAAACAAGGATATGAATCTGATTTTATTAAAGTTTTAAAACATAGAAGAATAATTAATGAGAAATTATCAAAATTTGAATTATATGGGACACAATTAATTTCTAATAATCAAAGAGCAATTTCTACTATAAAATATAGTAAAGATTCATCTTTAATAGCTTGTGGATCATGGGATGGGAATTTATACGTTTTAGATGAAAATTTAACGCTAGCTTATCAACTGACTCCAGGTTATCATACTGAAAAAGTAAGTGGAGTTGATTGGAATGAGAATATTATACTTACTGGAGGAAATGAAGGATCATTAAATTATTGGGATATATCTAATAAAGAAAGTACCACCCCTAAAAATACAATTAAATTAGCACATGAAAGTAGAATCACCTCATCAATTTTTAGCCCATGTAAATCATATTTTGTTTCAACTTCATTTGATCAAACTTGGAAATTATGGGATTTTGAAAATTCAAAAGAATTAATACAACAAGAGGGTCACCTGAAACAAGTATTATCTTCATCTTTCCACCCTGATGGGAGTATCTTAGCCACTGGTGGTATGGATGCTATTTGTAAATTATGGGATTTAAGATCAGGTAAGTTAATTGAAAATCTATCAAGTCATATTCAAGGAATTTATAGTATGGATTGGTCTAGTAATGGATATCATTTAGTAACTGGTAGTGGTGATTGTTCTATAAAAGTATGGGACTTAAGGAAATTAGATAATAGGAATAAACAAGCGCCTAATAAGGAGATTTTCCTGATTCCAGCACATAAAAAACTAGTTAGTGATGTAAAATTTTATAATAGCAATAATGGGAATTCATTGGTAGAGTCTGTAACTGATAAAAATGGAGGAAACCCATCAAAATTAAGTGCTAATGGGAAATTCTTAATAAGTGGATCATACGATGGGGATATAAATATTTGGAGTTCAGATAATTGGATTAAAGTTGGGACTTTATCATGTGGTGATAAAGTTATGAGTTGTGATATTAATGAAGCTAGTGATAAAATTATCAGTAGTCATTGGGATAAATCTGTCAAGTTATGGAGTCGTTAATAAAATTTAGACACTATCATATATATCTGTACATTATCTATATAAGTTTTCTTTATTACTCTATTTGACCAATATTTAGCTGAATTTGGTGGTGTTGGAATTCTGACGCATTGGACCCTAAAAAGTCTATATTAGGTAATGGTATCTCGTCTCGAAAATTTAATTTTTCCATAACGCTATGAACTTGCTTCGAATCCTTGATAGTACACCTGAGCCACCAATAGTTGATTTACATATAGATGAAGTTAATGATAGTGGGGACTATAACTTAGCATGTCCTATTTATGAATTTCAAAAAGAATTAACCGATCAAATCGTTTCATTACATTATTCAGATATTTTAAAATATTGTGAAACTAATGATACAACTGAATTAATTATTAAATCATCACAAATTTGTATAGAGAATTGTACATTGGTTAGTTCTCATCCTTATTTACTTATTACACATTATATTCCAAAAAACCTTCTACAAAGGGATATGGCATTAAAATTAGCTGAAACAAGTGGGAAATTTAATGTTTTAAAAGATTTAGTTAATGTTATGTCCAATGTAAATAAATCAATTATATTATCAGAATTAAATTCAAATCAAAAAGTTTTAAAGAATTTCCCACCAAAATATGAAAGAAAAATTGGTATTATAATGACTAATAATAATAAATTATTTGATTTAGTTGAAGCTTTATTGATTGGTACAACAAATTCTTCAGCAATAAAAATAAAAAGATATATTGGTAATTATCTTAGAAGAGATCATAAAAAACATGAACCAACAAGTTCAAGTATTTCACTTCATTTAATTCCTGATGATTATAAACCTAATTCCAAGGAAGATATAACAAATTTAAAATTTGATTTGATTATTAAATTTGATGAAACTGTTAGTAATGAATTTATTGAAACTATGAGACTTCAAAATAGAGATTCAAAATGTAGTGTTATAAATTTAGTACCACTTCTTACTATAGAACATTGTAAATTATTTTATGAAAAGGAAAAAAATGAACCTCATCATTTATATAAATTAATTTCATCAATCGTTTGTCTTAGAGATCAAATTGGTATATTACCACCAGATATTTTTCCAATTTATAATCAAGGTTTAAATTTTTTATCTACATTTTTTGATCAATTATTTAAAGGTAAAACAATAACAAGAACTCCTTATCCAATTTGGCCATTACCTGAATTACCTTCGATTCCAAAATTTAGTCCAATTGATGTTGAAAAATCTTTATTGACTGAAGTAAATTATCATTATACACCTTATGATTCAGAAAATAATAATAATAATTCCAATAATAATTCTAATTCCAACATTAATTCAAATAATTTAAGTAATTTAAATGATATAAATTATAACAATTCAAGTAATAATCCAAATAATTCAAATGACCCAAATAATAATCATTTAAATGATAATAATTCAAATAATTATAATAAACTAATGAATGGCAACAACAATGATAATACAACTTATAATAATAATAATCATAGAAGTAAAGGACCATCATATTATGATGTTAATCGTTTACAACTGAATTATATTACAAATGCATTAACAAATAATTTTGATAAACTTATTGGTATTTTTAATCATGCACAATCAGAATCTGATCAAAATTATTTAACTCATAAATTAATGTTAGAACTTAATAAACATTATATGGAATTTGATTTAATACAGAGTGAATTAGAAGGACATAAAAACTTTAATAGAGAAGAAGCTCAAGCTAAAATTGGTAGAAGAGAATTTGAGTTAAAGAAAACTTTATCATCATTAATTGATGATGTCAATCATTCTGAACAAAGAATTGAATTTGGTAATAAAAAATATGAAAAGCAAGTTTATGAAATTTCAAGTATTGATAAAGAAATTGCAAAAATTCAAGATCAAATAAAACTTTATGAAAGTTTAAAACTTTATCTGGAATTATCAGATGTTGAAAAAGAGCCTTCATTAATAGATAGTTATAAAAGTGCAGTTGATAATCAATTAGAAATTTGGGATTTACAACAACAAATCAAAGATTATATTGTTAAAATTAGTCAAAGACAAGAAGAAAAAGTTTATTTAAAAGATGAAAATGTTAAAATTTTACAAGCTATAGAAGAAAATTCATTTGTAAATGAAGGATTAAGAAATATGAATCAAAAATTATCTAAGAGATATTCAAATTATAAATCAACTGATTTAACTGAAATTAGAAAATTTAAAAGAGAAAGAAGAGATGCAATAAGTAAAATTAATGATCTTAAAGCAATAAATACTCAATTAAAGAATAGATTAGGTAAAAGTTTTAAATTTTTAAAAGAATCTTCTCATTTAAAAAAACGTAAAGGTAGAGGTGTAACTCCAAAGTAGTAGTAATAATATGTATTAATATATATATATAGTATTTCTTTCTATAAACTATAAATTGGCATTTCACTCTTTAATCCATCAAGTATTAATATATTATTAATTGGACTTTCCTTTTTACTTAAAAATTGAATAACATCTTGAGCTAAACAACCACCTAAAATTGCACTAGTTGGAGCAAATTCAGTAAATGCTTGAATTTTAATTAAATCAAATACTTCATTATTTAATAAATCTGGTGATATACCTAAATTAACACAAGAATCAATCAGTAATAATTTTAATTTTTCTTCATCAATTTTATCAGATTTTTGATATTCTAATAAACTTAAAATTATTGGTAATAAAGGTGAAAAATTTTTTAATTGTCTTTTTTTCAATTGTTTTAATAATAATTTTGATTCAAAAATTGATTCAATTGGTGAATAAATATCTTTAATAGTTATAAGTTCTTTATCTTTTGATTTACTAATTTCAAAATTTTCAATAATTTTATGAAGACTTATTTCTTCACCAATTATTTTTTTTGAATTATGATTTTCTTTTTCTGTTGTTGATATATGTTCAATTAAATCAGTTATAATATATCCAAAAATTCCATGAAGTCCAGCTATATATAATGGAATATTAAAATCTCTTGTTAATTTATTTAAGTTAAGAATTTCTATTTTATTCAATTCAGTTCCAATTATTAAATCAAATGGTTGGAAAAAATTATTATCAATTTCATTAAGATCTTTTGTATGAATATTAATTTTAACTCTATTATTTAATTCTTTAATTGATTCAATAACATTTGGTAATTTTAAACTTCCAATTAAATTATCATCATTTGGTAAAAAAAATTGTGCACTATAATCTTCTTCTTTAATACAGGAATTATCTATTATATCAATAGAATTTATACCTCCTAAAACTAAATTTTTTATAATTTCCATACCTACAGCTCCAAGATTTATAATTAATAATTTTGCTGATCTTAATCTAAGTTGAGTACCCACCCCCCATAATCTAATTTGTCTATCATACAATGCAATTTCATCTATTTAGTCAGTACGGAACTTTTAATAATTAATCGATAAGTATACATACCTCTTGTTAATTCTTCAGTCATTGTACCAGTCAGATTTGAAAAAGATCGCGTACAATTATCACACCAGTACCAAAATTCTCAATGAGTAAGTTTTCATTAAACCTTTGATAAAAACCACATAAAGGGGCTCAATTGTATTGTATGGATATCATTATTAAATATATGTTTAAAAACTACCAATAGTAAATAAATTGAAAAAAAAAATACAAAATATGAAAAAATACATGCACGATACGGGAGTCGAACCCGTTACAACTGCTTGGAAGGCAGTTATGTTACCGGTACACCAATCGTGCTCTGAAATTGGGCCGCTATGCCACGACCCTTTTCTCTTTTTGTCTTGAATTTTTCGCAGACCAAATATGAAAGGTATCCATTCACGTGACGTAAAACGTGATTATTTTTGATGTGTTAATTTTCTGTAAGATGTTTAGTCAAGTCTTACATAATATGAGACAGAATTGCTCCAACTAGCAGATAGGGTGAATGTATAACAAGCTTTCTCTTGAGAAGAGATTAGTTGTTTATCACTATCGAACCAAACTACCAATGACTACCAACCATATTTTATTTACGATAAAAGCCGATAACTTTTTTTTTTTTTTTTTTTAATACAAAATATATATTAGAGAATATATACCTAAGAAATCTATAGATTATCTACCCTCATGGTGTGATTAGTGTTCATAATGTTGTTCATAGGTTAGAGTCTGATTCAATTTGAAATTGAGTCATTTTTGAGCCTAGGTTTGATGCATTATGCTGATAGTTGTTAGTTGAATCTGGTGGATTAGATTCTGGGACTATCAGCATAATGCATCAGTTGTAGTAGTAGAAGGAGGTTGATTTGATGGTTCCGGATAATTGGTATTGGTGTCAGTTGAATCATTTTGTGTTAAAAACGCATAAGGATTATTAGCTAATGAATTCATTGTAGGATGTGATTGAAGTGTTGGGATGGAGACTGTTGGTTCAGGATTAAAATCATCATCAGGGCCAAATAATTGGTGTCTTTTACGTAAATATTAAGGTTGGATTGTTGGGAATAGTTAGTTCTTGAATTTGTTTGGGGCTTGATAGTATCTGGAATTTTGTTCCCTTCATTATATTTTCTAGTTTCTACCATAGCCTTTAAGGTTTTAATTTGATCTTTAGTTTTAGTGATTATTGTATTATGAGCTTTAGGATGTAAATTTAACCATTCTTGTAACTTTTGAATAACTGATTAGTCATGAGTATTCAGGTCATAATGTACAGCACATGTATTTTCATCATGACCATTTTGGCCACATCTATGACATGGTTTAGGTTCCTTACACTGAGGTCTGGTGTGTTTGAGTGAATGGCAAAATTGACAATATGGACCTTGTACATTATAGAATACTTTGAAGTTTGGAGATTCAGAATTAATTTTAGTAAATGTAATACCGTCATAACCAATTGGATTTTTAATTTGTTTTGGAGGTAATTTATCACCTTGATATGGTAAAGTATACAAGGTAAAAGTTTTAGTTTGGTTAGGTAAATCTATCTTTAAGATTTGAGCAGCCTTATTAACAGTTTCTCTAGTTATATTCTCTCCCATATCTTGTAATAAAGTAAATACATAATAATCTGAATATTTTTCTAACCCTTTTTGTGTTTCCACAATAATCTGGATCATTCTACCTTGATTGTGTGAAGCTTGGGCAAAAATTCCTTCTCTAATGTGTATATTATCATAAATCGCAAAGATATAACTCATAGTAGTTGTATCTTCTTGAATACTTTGAGGTAATAAAGTATGGACAACAAAAGAGTTGCCTAAAGGTGTAATGGTAGGATTTTCCGTTTCAAGTAAAGAAATGATTCTGGCTGAATTTAAATCATTCGGTTCTAAAGGAGGTGGTGGAGTAGCAAAACGTTTCTTAACATATTCCAAGGCTAAGTTGTTATGCTCTTGGGTAATTTCAATTTTAGTAAGATTTCTTGCTCTATCAATAATAATATTTCTAATTGTTTCCAGAGTAATTTCCGAATCTGAAGGTGTGTAAATAACTTTAAAGTCTATAGGAGAAGTTAAATGTTCAGGAGTGAGGAAGGCATCATTTTTTTTTTTAGTTTCTTTTTTTTCTCTAATAAAGATATCTGGAAAGATTTGAAGGATTTCAGTACATTCAGCTCTACCAAGGTCGGTTATTTTTTTTTGGATTTTATTGTTTTTTGTAGTTTTTTTCCATGTTGTAAAATTTAATTGGATTTGATTAGCTCCTTGCGAAGCTGCGTCAGAAAATGAGTAAGGTGAAATTGGCTGATTTAAAGCGGTTTGGTCTGGTTGTAAGTTCAGTGGAGGTGGATCCATGTACGATGACATAGAATTAGTAATTGATTGGGTCCCCCCATCATCAGGAGGACCAGGGTCGTTAATAATTAAATCAGGCGCATCACGTGACATAATGCGAGAAGTTTTTTTTTTTTTTTTTAATAGATATCTTCAATAAAGGTATTTGTTCACTATTAAGCGGATTTGTAAATAACCACACAACCAAAACCAAAATTCTATAAATAAATCAGAGAATATTTCAAAGAAGATTTTTCCTCAACGGAACATAGAACTAGTATTATAGAATATAATACAAAACTAAAACTTCTCACTATTTTCTCTTAACTCTGTCTTAGCGTCCTGTAAAATTTTGTTATGATGATAGCATTTAATAAATTAATTGATTTTAGCAGGTATAAGATAGTTTTTAAGTAAAAGTATTAATTATGGTTATAAAGGGGCAGTCTGCTTTGTAAGTTAAAAATTAGTAAACAATTTAAAGAGAAATGGAATGGTTATTGGTTGATTGTAATGATTGAATTGAATCAAAGTTAACTTTTGGGTAAAATGAGTTCAAATTATCATCATCTTCTACCATTTCTGATATATCATTCTGGTATATTGCTTAAGTCGTGGAAATATTTTATCTTCTTTTGGGATGGAGTCTAACCCATCTATCAAAATTATTTTAATAGTAATTGCAAAACTTTACCTAATTTCGATTAGGTGGTAATCCTGCAAATTCTGGAAATGATTAATGATTTAGTTTTACACCTTAGTTTATTTAAACATTAAATAATCCTTGATTAACTACAACAAATAAGGAACAAGAACTCTTTGGTGAAACTTCAAGATTAATTTTAAAATATCAGTTACTTTATGGTGAATTATATGTTTGTAATGACACAATATTATATATTCAAAATTCATGGTTTAATCAATCTGAAGGGAGTAACATTGATGTACCAGACTATATGACAATTATTTGGTACCTTTATTGGTTTGAAACTCCAGTGGTCTTTTCCATGATTAAAACCTCAACACATATATCTTTAGATATTATTAAGAGTGTATATGGTAAGTATTCTACTTTGTATTTTTTAAAAAAAATAATAATAAAGATTTCTAGATCGGTATAGATTAAATATCTAACGAGGCTTAAATAGAATTGTTCCGTTCCTGAGATGCAAAAAATTTAAAATGGTAAATGTATTGGCTCTGAAATATTACGGATAACATAGACTTTTACTAGGTCTATATGTTATAAACTTAAAAAGGATTATCAATATTCTAATAAAAAAGGAGTCATTGGTATAATTTGTGTATCAAGAATACAACAAAAAAGTAGATCATTCTAGTCTGGCAGATAATATTAATAATATGGAATCTTAAAATATAAAGTTTACTAATTAATTTTTAGTATAGAGACATTCTTTATATTTCGCTAAAACAGTAGATTAGGCATGAAATTTTCTCAAGTCTGACCATTTAGATCATCTTCCCATTATCAGTAAAAATTTTTTTTTTGATAGAGCTTCTCACTTTTGCGGAATACCTACAAAACTTTACCCAAAATTCCATTTAGCAAAAGTGAAATTTCCATAGTTTAACTTACAAACCATAAGGTATGTTCCGTTGTAATAATTTTTTAACGTGGATTACTGGTTAATAAGAGATTCTAGAATATTTGGAAATTGCATCCGTACATAGAAAACAGTAAGTTGTTTTAGTACTAAAAATCCTTCTATTTTGAAATTTGTCTAATTGTAAATAAAAAGAATAGAAATAAAAATACACACTGTTACATATATTAATCCTAATTACAATATAAAATTAAGAAGAAATTAGTACATAGAAATTATTAATTCCCTCGTAAATTTAATCTTTATTTATATCATCTAAATCTGGTCTTTGACCAGTTACGAAATCCATATCTTCATATTTAATAAATTTCATACTACCTTTGAAATATAATTTATCATAACAGAACCAGAATATTGGGAAAAATGGTAATAAAATATAACCATCAATGAATGACTTATAATCAAATGGTTTGAAAACTGACCAACCTTGAACTAAGATTAAAATAGCACCAATAGTAATACAAAGCCAGTTCAAGTATGGGAAAAATGGAGCAACATATGGTAATTCTTCAACAGATCTACCACTTGCAATCCAACCATATCTAAATCTTAAATGAATGAAACAAACACCAGTCCAAACAATGAAAGCAGCGACACCAGTGATGTTAACAATATAACCATATGCAACAGTACCACCAGATGAATAAGATAAAATTGATAAGAATCCGAAAAGATGACAGAAATGAATTGCAACATATGGAACACCTCTTCTATTAACAGTTGTGAAAATCTTTGGACCATACCCTTCTTGTGCCCAAACATATAATGATCTTGAAGCAAGATAAATAGCAGTATTAATTGATGAAAAAGCAGTAATCATAATAACAGCTGTAACATAGTATTTAGAATTTGCCCAACCTGCATTAGTGAAAGCAATGGTCATTGGCGATCTTAAAATTTTATCACCATTAGTAAGAGATGGATCATTATAAGCAACAGTAATACCATAAAAGATAGATAAACCGAAATAAACAAAGAAAATTCTGAAAACAGTATTTTTAACAGCAACCGGAATAGCCTTTCTTGGATTTCTAGTTTCAGCTGCAATAACACTAACAGCTTCAACACCTGAATAGTAAATACCTGCATAAACAAATGAATTAGCAATACCTTTAAAACCATCTTTAAGTGGATAGTTCTTAAATGGATTTCCTGTATCATGACCTTTAATACCACCTGCTGCATAAACGATAGCAAAGATGTAGAAACCTGAGATGAAACCAAGTTTCACAAATCCAAGTCTAAGAAAATGTTAGTAAAATTTTTCTAAAAAAACATCATAAACTAGCCTAAAATGTTCCTTTTGATCTAAAATCAACAGGAAAACACTCTAAAGACGTTACAGACGTAGTATCGTTACATACATGTACTCCAGCTCCCCCCACCAAGAAATATCCAACATCTGAAAGGCAGTAAACAAACCCCAAAAGATCAAGAACCAACCATACGTTGGAACTTTTGATGAAAAAGTTTCTAAAGTTGAAGTTAAAGAAACGTATTCAGCAATTAAATTAGTAATCCAAATTAAAACATAATAAATGGCCATAGTAGCACCGAAACCTTTTGTAACATATCTTGAACCATGAACATTAAAATTAAAATCAAAAGCAGCATTTAATTCACCAATTGAGGTCATCATACCTATAACTAATATACCAACAACAGTAAAACCAGCAAGTAAACCAGCTGGACCACCAATTCTTAAAGCGGTACCCATACCAAGGAAACAACCTGGCCCAATAACACCACATAAAGCAATTAAATTAACCATTCTATTTTTTAAACCAGCTTTTAAACCATTTTGCAACATAACGTCACCATTTTTATTTTCATGGTAAACATTAGAAACATTAGAAACAGCAGTAATAATATTAAGACTCTTTTCTTCTGATTTATTCATTATATTACTTTATTTATTTACAGATTGAAATTATTGTCATGATATGACCTGTATTTATACAAAAATGCGGAATAGGATAAAAGAAAAACGGTAAGCCAGATGAGATTTTTATGCGATTCTGATAAGGTTTTTGGCCGCTTAAGGAATCATTACTTATAAGTATAGAAGTTCTTGAGATTATGTAAAATAAAAACGAAAAAAAAACAACCACAGACAAGATAATATCAAAAATAATGTCAAGTGAAATGAATATATCAGAAAGGTTTAATAAACTTTGTGAAAAAGTACCAATAGTTGATACTCATAATGATTTCCCTTATCTTTTAAGAGTTCAGTTACATAATGAATTAAATATGGAAGGTTCTAAAGTCAATTTTGACTCTTATTTAACTTCTCATACCGATTTGATTCGTATGAAAGAAGGTAAGATTGGGGTTCAATTTTTTAGTGTTTTCATTGAATGTAAAGATGATGATTACTTATATGATGATTTTAATAAAGCTAATAGTGCAGTTAGAGATACTTTAGAACAAATTGATGTTACAAAAAGATTAGTTGATGAATACTCTAAACAATTAAAATTTGTTTCTACTGCTGACGAGGCTTTAAATAGTTTCTTAGATACGAAAGGTGAACAAATTTCAATTACTTTAGGTGTTGAAGGCTTACATCAATGTGATTTATCTTTAGCTATCGTTAGACAATATTTTGCTTTGGGTGTTAGATATATTACTTTAACTCATAATTGTGATAATCCTTTTGCAACTGCCGCTTCTTCAATTTCTGCTGGTAAACCAGATAAAGGGTTATCTGAATATGGTAAAGATTGTATTAGAGAAATGAATAGATTAGGTATGATTGTTGATCTTAGTCATGTTTCTCATAAAACTATGAAAGATACTTTTGAAGTTACCAAAGCCCCAGTTATTTTTAGTCATTCATCAGTTTATAATTTGACAAATCATGAAAGAAATGTTAGAGATGATATGTTACTTAAAACCAAAGAAAATGGTGGTGTTGTTTGTATTAATTTCTACCCTAGATTCCTTCAAAAAGATGCTACCCAAGAAGTTACTATTGACGATGCAGTTAATCATATTAAATATATTGTCGACCTTATTGGTTGGGATCATGTTGGTTTAGGATCCGATTTTGATGGAATTCCTCAAGGTCCAAAAGGTTTAGAAGATGTTTCTAAATATCCTGATTTAATTAAAAAAGTTTGGGAAATCACCGATGCAAGTGAAGAAAATATCGCTAAATTAATGGGTCTTAATGTTTTAAGAGTTTGGAAAGATTGTGAAGTCGTTGCTGAATCTTTAAAAAATTTAAAACCAATTGAAAGTAATTGGGAAGATAGAAGATGGGAATTTTTTGAATATTGTACTGAATTTCCTGAAATATTCCCTGGTTCATTTAAAGCTAGAAAGAATATTTTTAAAAATACTCAATTACTTGATAATAATAAATAGTTTTTAAGTTAATATTTATATAAAAAGTTAATATATTGTAAATAAGTTTTTTTTTATTTAATTTGTCCTCTAAAGTTGCTATTTATAGAGAGAAGGAAAAAAAGAAATCACATAATACATATACATTTACCTACCCAAATTTAACTTCCAACCAAGTTTCCTAGTCACTTTATACCAATCTACATAAACCGTTCCATTTTGATTTAAATCCCATATTTTTTGAACCACAATCCATAATTTTTGATAAACACTTAAATATCCACACCTTTGAATTAAATGTTCAAATAATTCTTTAACTTCTTTTCTATCTTCTTTTGAAGAAGCGCTTGTCCCAATAACTAACATTGGAAATCCTAAATTTCTTTTAAATTTTGTTGTACCTAAAAAACTTGTACCCTGTTTTAAATGAAAGAATAACATTTCAATTTCAGGGACTGTTGAAGGTAAATTTTTAATAACTTGTCTAAGATAAATTTGTGCAGAAATTTGGTAAACGTCAAATAAAGTTAAATGATTTTCTAATTCACCAGGTGTATTTAAATGTTTTAAAAATGATAAATCAGGTTTTGTAAATATAATTTTTTTATCTAATTCATTTGATTTTTCAATCATACCAGCCATAACTTCATATTTATCACATTCTGGGAAATCAAAACTTGCTCTTAATGTATTACATTGAACAAGTAATGAAACAATTTCACCAATAACTAAAATAATTGGTTGAATACAACCTTGTAATGGATCATGAGCATTTGAATTTTGATTAAAAATATATTTATAATCACTTATTGGATAAAATATACCAAATTCATTTGATTGAGAAGCTAAAACATCAAAATAAGCAAAATTTTCAGCTAAAAGACTACATTCACTTGGAAATTTTTTTAAATATTCAAAATTTCCTGGCATTTTATTAATTAATCTAAAACAACAATTAAAATAATTTGACCATTCCATTGTATCACTAATTGAAACGTTTAAACAAACTAATGACATATAAGAACAAAAATTAACTAAAAAATTTCTTTCATTTAAATTTTCATCATTCTTTTTTGTTATATCTAAAACTTTTTCAAAATAACTATCAGCTTCTTTGTTTTCAATTAAATAATTAATTCCTTCATTTTTTTTAATTTTACAACCCCAACCAATTAAACTATATAATAAAGCAAGTTCTTCAAAAGCTAAAGGAATATAAATTTTTGAATAAAAATTAAATTCTTGTGGTAAAATACTTAAATCTGGAAGGATTTTTTTACAAAAATATTCAAAATAACTTAATTCATCTTCTGCTAAATTTACTGGTAATTTAATCAGGATACTTTGTTTTGGTGATAATTTATCATAAGAATCTAAATATGGGAATAAATAATCATCTTCAAAATAAATAGATGGTGAACCAAGTACTCCTTCAAGTTCCAGTGTAAGTGGATTTAAATTCAGTTTTCTTGAAACAATTTCATTTTCAATAATACTTAATACTTTTTCTCCAATAATTTCTTTATAATCAATAGATCCTTTCCTTGGTTTTTGAACTTTATCTTGAGTGATTTTATATTGACACATTTTATTTGACTTTAAACATGCTGTACAAACTGGTTTAATTTCATCACATTTTTTCTTCTTTTGTTTACAATGTAAGCACCCTAATCTTGACCGTCTCTTACGTTCAACTGGTGCAACAGTAACTGTCTCTGCCATTGCTTATATTCGGTCTAAATAGTGAGGTTTTTCCTGACAATTTTTTTTTTCTTACCCTCCTTCCGTTTTAATGATTAAGTTAATAATAACCCAAATTTCGTTTGTTTTATTGAATGTACACGCCTTTAGTAATGAAATACGATTTGTCGCAAATGGCTTAGGACTTTCACCGTTTTAAGTCAAAAATAGCCTGATAGACAAAACTTCAAATGACTTTACAGCTAAAATTTCACTTAATATTTCACTATAATTTGGAAATAAGTTCTGTGTAGTGCATGTACGCGGAATCTTATGACATTCAAATCTTTTAATGAATTTTTATTACTGCAATATGGTTAAAACATTGACTCATTGGTCCCCAGCCCTTCCATACGGAATTTTAATTTAAAAGGCGAGACTTTGACTTTGGTTATGCGCCAAAATTTTTTAATCAAATGTCTATTGTTTTGACAGCATAAAAAGAAGTCATCAAATGAAACAAAGACTTTATGATAAAAATTAAACTTTATTTTTAAATTGTAAAGTTTTGTTAGGTATCGGGCTACGCCCGCTTTTAAGGGCTTAAGAATGGAAATCTTTTTCATATCTTTTCATTATCTTTTGGGTTTTTCTTTTCCCATTTTTTTGTCATTTCTTTTTCCATTATTTGCTTACATAAGAAATTGATAATATGAAATATTTTAGATAATTAGGACATTCTGAAAATCTTTATTGGTTATAGTTAAGTAATAACATGTTCTATTAATCAACCTTTCTATCTATTTTCTCTTGATGATTTTGAAATTATCTTAAGCTTGGACACGGGCAACCTGAAATTAATTTGTAATTGGTTTTATCTTATCTCACATCTGAAGCAAAATCATGAAACTCTTGTAGACTATGCGACTTCGTTTCCCCTTAAAAAGTGTATCAGATTTTATTGGGTTACTATGTCTACTTTCTCATGGACGAAATAGTTCATGACAAAAATCGCCTAGTTTTGGAAAGTAACCAATAATTAATCAATATTCTAAATGAAAGTGATTGGGTATTAGTGTAGATAAGGAAGATGATATATTTAAAAAAGATAAGAAAAAAATTGACTCTGATCTTAAGGCTTGTGATGGACTGGCGATTATTAATTATAATCTATTGGGTCATATTTTAAGCCAATTTTGCGGCTCATTAAGATTTTTAAAGTTTTATTTAGTAAAAGATAAGAAAGTTGATAGAGTTCAGTGTATTAAGAGTTGAGATATTATTATTTCGAGAATAGTGTGTTGAATTTGAATAGAGATTATGCGTATTTGATATTTAGACGTACGTATTTGCTCAAGATAAATATGACGGATATCAATATTTTAGATCCCGAGAAGATGATTCCTAGTTTCATGATTTATTTCAATATAAAGGTAATACTTCTCTTATAACACTTAAAATGGATTAATGAAAGAGATACTCTAACAAGATTACAAACTAATGCCTACTTAAGCTTTTAAATTATTAACTGCATAGTTATGACAACTGTTAATAAATTATGGAGTTTCTTAACAATAGAACGGTTTCTGTCGTATTTCTCCATTTTATTATTTCCTGAACTTTCTTTATTGGAATCCTGTCTTGTAAAACTCTTTAATATTCTCATAGAGATATACCCACGAGGAAACTTTTCTTTAATTTAAGGTTTCTAATGGTACAGTATCAGATATTTCAAAGATTCAATTGCTTTTTCAAAAGTTTAAGACAAAATTAAATTTCGTATTAAACCTTTGTTCTTTTTGTTAAATATCTTTGCAATGTTTACTTTCATCATTCAAATTATAAGCGGTCATATAATATCTTGGGATCGCGTATTTGACAGCTTACTTTACAAATTTTTGTGGCAAGCTAAATGGGTATCGAACGACCAAACGGCTGGGATTCCATTGAAATTTCGTTTAGATAGCATAATAACTATTTTACAACCTCGCAATTGAACATATAATCGTCAAATTCCATAAACCTACCAGCTTACTCTGATAATAACCAATTCGTGTATCTTACATTAATGTGGAACGATAGATTGAGCAACTGTCTTAAGGAATTATTAGTTGATTTATTGAAAAAACCTTCCCACATGTCAAGCGATTTTCTCTTTCCGTCAATATAATGAATTACCCCATATTTTTGCGGTAAGCCTTTCCCGTAAGTATATTGTAGAATTTGAAAAAACTTGTCTTTTCTATGAAATGATTTATTAGATAAATTACACCTTTTTTTTTTGAATAATATAATTCTTAAATAAATAGAGAAAATAACTAAGGGGTTGATATTATTATTCATATTTCTATTGATGAAATTGTTTAAAATGTTAATAGTTCTGCTTGGTAGATGACTTAAAAATTTAGTTTAAGTTTATAATTTGAGTTTGCAGATCTACCCTTTTTAAGGCTGAAGAATGTTAATAATTGTTTTTCTTTTGTTACTGGTTTCATTATATGGGACTCTTTATTTAATTCTAAAAGTTTTATTGAAACTTCATGTATCTTATACTTATATTTATAATAAGGGTCTTTTTCATATTTCAAGATTATAAATAAACCTAGATACTTATATATATATGCTTATGTTTTTATTACATGTTGGGGTGGTTTTGATTTAGTCAATTTTTAAATAATCGAAAAGGATTTTTCCTTTAGAAATAGGTTTAAAATAAAATTCAATGGTTAATTTTTTGTTATTGGAAAGTTTATGTTTTTGGGATTTAAAAGATATCTTTTTTAAAATGAAGTCAAAAGATTCACAGTGCAATATTATTAAAGTGTTTGGACATATTAATCATCTTTGAACAAACTACTATTCTATTAAAATAAACCATTTGTGTCTTTACAAATCTACTTTGCTGAAAATTAAAAACACCAGATTTCAAAAGTTTCCTAGTTATAATTGATAATATTAAAATTAGTAGTTAAGTCTAATCTCTGGTTTTGCAATTCTTTGAATTGGTAAAATCATATCTAATATTCAAAAACTAAGAAGCTCTTAAAAGTTTTCTAAGAACTTCATTCTCACAATATAATTTCGGAATTTTAATCTTAAGCCTCGTCGTATATGATACGATTATGCAGGATAATTGAAAGTTTTTCCGCAGCCTCTTTGTGTGTTCTTTAAATGAAACTGATAAGCTAAAAGAAAACTATTAGATATAAAAATAATGGCTTAGTTTGGTTGATAGTAGATGGGTAATAAATTTTTTCAGAGAAAATTATAAAGGTAAAGTTGGGAGTTTATCAGTTTAGTACTGTTTATTTTATCAAATTAACTATTGATAATTGAATTATTGTCTTATTCAATTATCTATAAGAAAAATACTATTATTTAAAAGCATAAGAACTCTGCTTTTTTGTTCTTGTTTATAACATAATAGTTATATAACACCCATCTAGAAAATGGCTGATGTATATATTAGAAAGATGAAATAAGCATAGGTATGACTAAATAAGCTTGATTTTGATTCTCCCTACTTTTATTTGTGAAAGGATTTAGAGTGTATTATCGTCCGAGTCTATAAAGAATTAGAAATTCAAATAAAATATAACAAATTAATTGAATAATCTTCTTTTTTTTATGATTTTGAGTTGTTTAATTAGTGAAAAAACTATTACCTTTCTTTGTAGTTCATATAAATGTAATATTTATATTATTAATGAATGCAGAACAATATAAAACTAGATATATTAACAAAATCCCCTTCGAAGGTAAAGAAATCCAGAGTCAAATTTAAAACTCCAATCGAGAATTGAAAATAAGAATTAATAAACAAAAGCATAAAACCATGAAATAAGAAAAGTATAGAAAATTCTGGACAATCACCAATAATTTCAGCAGCAGTAGTAGTCGAACCTCTACTTGTAACAATAACAATTAGACTTTCAGTAGTTGAAGATCCACATGAGTTGCAGTAGCAAACGTAGTAGTGTGTTATAGACAGTAGTAGTAATAGTATATGGTAGTTTGGGCGACAGTAAATGGATTGGTTATACAAGTACTAGTCCACTTTCTGTCTTATATTCGATTATCATGTCTTAACTCGCTAGAAAACGAGTTAAAAATCTTGTCTTTAACAATGAAGGAATAGAAAGAGTGAGAATTCTCTGAATTATTACATAGCCATGAAGTAAATATTTGACTAACATCTAAAGACTTTGTGTTATTATAGATTTTTTTTTTTAAGGAACAAGTCTTATATTGAAAAGTATAAACTATATAAAAACTATTTATTGCTATTTAATATAAGTAAGAAGTTTGAGAATGACCTGTAACTTCCACCGAAGCTGTGTATGAATATGGATACTGAGCCATACGAAATTTGAAGTTTTGGTATGAAAGAAGTGGAATAATAATTATAAGTGGGTTGAGACCCTGTCGAATATTTTAATTCAAGGTTATCCTCTGTATCCAGGGACGGAATTAATTAAAATTTTGTTGCAATGTGTTTCATGGTGATTTTCCAGGTTTAATCAATTTGAAATTAATTAAAGCTTTGTAGTTGATATATTATTTGCTTGTTTATTGTTTAAATTGCGTAAATGCAATACATTTAGACCAATTTTTTGTTAGCCAATTGTTACACCATTCTTCTGAGACGTTTTCCTCTCCTTTTTGAATTCTGTATGTTCTAGTGTCTTTTCGGATTAAGTAGACTGATATGATATATAAATTGATTTTGTAAATTTCCTCTGGTGATAGTATGTGTCCTAAGAAATTGTATCTTTGGTGTCTTGGAAGCATTTGACCATACTTTTCCTGTTATTTTGCAGTTGATGAAGGAGTGAAGGTTATTATTTGAATCCGTTCCACATAAGTAACATTTATCCTGTTGGTATTGATGAGCCGTCAAATATCCCAATAAAAAGAATTTACAATAGGTCACTTTATGGTTAAGAAATAAAGGAATTTTCCCTAAGTTTTTCCATATTTCATCCCATTTAATTGGTGTAGTTGCTGCAATGGATGAATTTGAAGTGATAGGAGAAGCATTAATTAATGAAAATTTTCTGGCAAAACTTTTGAAACTAGTCTTGGTTATTGCTTTTTCGGGATCAGTAATTAATGTTAATTGTTTTCGGAATCTCTCATTGACTGATTTTGTAAGGAAGTTGATATAAGCTTCTTTTCGTAACGTAATATAACCAATGGTGGGATATGATTTGATAGTATACAATTCTTCTTTGAGCTGCATTATCAATTCTAAATATTTGTTCACGCATAGATTTCGCAGATAATTTTCCAATTTTATCTTTATTCTATAATGAAGGAGGCTAACTCTCGGAAGGAAAATCTCAGCTATTAGCTTCAAACTTAAGAATAATGATCCAAT